>CM064578.1:21235531-21372321 GCA_032716605.1 Paralithodes platypus
CATGTGGTAACATCCACCACATTACCCATAATCGAACGGCCATGCCGAGGCTGCAGTGAAGTCTACTCAGCACCTTCATCCTTAACACTCAAAGACCGCGGGTGGTAAGATTTTTTACAACCGAACCGCATCAGCGGGCATAATCCCGAAATATTTGCTCACTTCTCACAATCGTCCTAGCGCCGTTACTATAGCTTCCCGATCGAACAATTTTTTTATTTTTGGATACGAACAACTCTTCGCTCTCCCATCGAAGTCTATTCAAGTAGTGTTCTTGGAGACGTCCGTTGTGTGAAGGGAGGGAAACAAGTGAGGAAGAGGAGGTACTGTTCTGAGTCATTTCCCGAGACGCGCGCTCGGATGCGTTCGCCATGGCCTTACTTCGGTCTCCCGCGCCCCGACTTTGACTGTTCTATTCCTTGTTTATTGGTATTATCCTCATGTTCTGTATCTCTCTCTTCTCTCTATCTCTCCGCCTCTCTTTCCTCACCCGTATTATCTTTATTATTTTCATTTATTATTCCCTCTATTCCTTCGTTATCTGTACTTTATTCTCCTTGTCTCTCTCTCTCTCTCTCTCTCGTCTCAATAATTCCTCAACCCAGTATTTTCTCTTATCCCTCTATTCCGTCGTTATCTGTACTTATTCTCCGTGTTTCTCTCATCTTCTCCATCTCTCTCCTCTCTCTCTCTTGCCTCACCCCGTATTTTCTCTTATCCCTCTATTCCTTCGTGTGTCTGTACTTTTTTTCCTCCCCTTCTTTCTCTTTTCTTTTCTTTTGTTTCCCACCCTCTCTTTTTTCTCTCTCTCTCTTGTTCCTCTCTCTCCTCCTCTCTCTCTCTTGTTCTCCCTCTCGAGGCGCGCTCCTCTCTCTCTACTCTTCCTACACCCGTATTATTTTTATTATTTTTTTTGTCATTTATCCCGTTATTCCTTCGGTATCTGTACTTCATTCTCCTTTGGTTTCTCTATCCTCTCTCTCTCTCTCTCGCTCCTCACCCGTATTTTCTCTTATCCCTCTATTCCTTCGTTATCTGTACTTATTCTCCGTGTTTCTCTCTCGTCTGCCCTCTCTCTTGTGTCTCCCTCTCGTGCGCTCTCTCTCACCCGTTTTATTTTTTTTTTTTATTTTTATCCCTCTATTATTCCTTCGTTATCTGTACTTATTCTCCTTGTTTTCTCCTACGCTCTCTCTCTCTCTTGTTTTGACTCTCGCGCGCTCCTCCTCTCCACACTCTCCTTCCTCACCCGTATTTTTCTCATTATCCCTCTATTCCTTCGAATCTGTACTTATTCTCCATGTTTCTCTCTCCATCTCACCACAGGCTCCGCTCTCCCTCCCTCGTCAACTCTCCTACTCTCGACGCTTGCACTCTCTTCTCCTCTCTCTCTCTCTCATCTCGTTGTTCTCCCTCTTCGCCGCGCTCTCAGTCTCTCTCTCTTCCTCACCCCGTATTTTCTTTTATCCCTCTATTCCTTCGCCATTATCTGTACTTATTCTCCCTTGTTTCTCTCTCGTCTCTCTCTCTCGCTCGCCTTATTTGGGCAGGAAATTTGGTTTGTTTATATAAATATTATTTCAGACACGTTTCCAAACATCACCCAGAGGGGGTAGTGTTTGTCGGACTAATTTTTTTTGTTTTGTGGTGTTCTCAGGAGGTGTAATCCGCCATGTTTGGTTTTGGGTGATTGAGAGGTATGCAAAAGGCACCGTTATGGTGTATTGAGGTAGGCCAAAAGGCAGAACTGCCTATAGGCGAGTCTATGAATTTATGTATGAATGAATGCCATGGATGTAATGAGGTGGACCAAGAAACCAGATGGATGGATGAGATTCGAAACTTAATGGATGGGAATGGGTGATTGCGGCTGATGATGATGAATGCAACTTGTGTTTGGGTTAGTTGTGCTATTCCACCATATGGAACTATGATTGAATGACATGTATTTCGATGAGGTACTTTTGGATAACATAGATGAAGGAATGATTGAATGACATGAATTCATCAGATACTTTGAAATAGAATGAATGAATCTTGATGGACATGGATTCATGAGGTATTTGAAATAGGATGATGAATGAGTTGAGAATGATTGAACTACATGATTCATGAGGTACTTTGAAATAGATTGAATGAATGATGAATGAAGAGTGACTGACATGAATTCATGAGTTACTTTGCAAATGGGATGACTTCTGATTGAATGAAGTTATGAATGACATGAATTCATGAGGTACTTGAAATCGATGAATGAATGGATTGAATGAAGTTATGACATGATTGGCAAAAAGGGAGGAGGTTAGAAGTGTTCCAGTGTGTGTGTTACTCGGTGTAGCAAGGAAGTAGGACAGAGTCCCACATCACACCGACTACACTTGGGAACGCGACTTCCCTCCTATGTCGGGGCCACTCCTTGTTACGCCTGTGAACTGCAGACCAGTGGCACACCTTCTTTCCGGCCACCCGCGCCAGCAGCAACTTGTGTAGGGTTGGGAGGTACAGTCACAATACTGTGGGTCCGTGAGGTATGAAGTCCCAGGCACTCAAGGCGGCTGGGCAAATCCACGATACGCCCTCGGAACTGGTGCCGGCACGGTGTGGTCCGTGCTTACGGAGGATGGCCTCGGATGATGTCCTTGGAGAACAGCCTTAGCAGAGCTCCCTCTTTCCTGTGTGGTGTCATCCACAGGTTTGTCATGCGTTGAGGACAGTGACATCAAGAAGATGGAGTATGACCTTCTTGTACCATGTTACAGGTCTTCCTAAGGCAGTCCAACAACAGTGATCTGCATATCACTCTTGTCCACCAACCGTATGTTTCACATTATAACTCCATATACAGCGTCAGGTTTGGAGAGTAACAACTACACAGTCCTGTTGCCCGTTTGGACACGGTCCTGCTGGTATCTCCTCTTCCCGCTAATCGTCGCAATGCGGACTTGTGTTAGGTGGCAGAGGACATTGTGAACTGGCTTTGTGTCGTGCAAACAATAGCCAGTATGTTCTCACTGCTTTTCTCTTCTTCCGGAAGATGTCTCCTTTCTTTCCTCTGCGTCTTCTCAAACCGGGGCCCAGTGTTTTCGGTTTTGACCTAACAGTTCCATCAGCTTCCCGTTCTCCTTGTAAAAAAGGAGATTACTGGCAAGGAGAGGTGAGGTGTAGAAGTTGTCAGTGAACAGGATACGGTTGGGCATTCTAGATACAGGCCTCTATCAGTGTTCTTGACATACCGAACCCTGAAACGACCCAAAGGGTCGTTCGAATGTCAACATCAGTAGACGGTATATATGATAAGATCCAGCACGTACGTACCTGTACTCGGCAGTCACACAGTAACAGAGAATTTGGATCCCGAAGCGGGTGAACGCTTCGAAACGGAATGTAATGGCGGAAAGAGAGAACGTCCACGGCAAGAGGACCAAGGACTCATCGAATCACTGACATTCTGGAAAGGTTTTGGAAAAAAAACCGGCGATACCTTTTTGAAGGGAGGGGGAGTTTTCAGGGAATGGTCCGTTATTTTGTCCAGATCTTGTCGACTCCGTGTGCGCGCAGTGTTATCCACAAAGTTTGCAAGCACTTTCAGAATTTGGCCTATATCTGGTCCCTTGGCATGTAGGTGTTGAACACTGGCCGATGCTATGAATGTCAATGTCATAACCCAATAAAGTCTAACATGTTATGTTTCTTTATGTTGGGCATGATCATGGTGAGGGCCAAAAACAACGAGGTAGTTCGCCGATATCAATGGGTGTTGTCCCAACCATCCGCATGTGGGGCGACCTCATTTACATCTGCGTGCTGGCGACCATTAACCGGGTTGTCCTCTGTGACAATTGTCCCCGAGCAAATTGGTCATCAAAAAATGCCCTGGAAGTAGTCGTAAGGGGTGTCATTCTCCGAGCAGGTAAAAGGCAGGCTGGATGCCATTCGGTGCTTCTTGTCAAAGAGGGGTTGGATCACCAGGTATATCCCGAGGCAGGCAGTCCTGCCACTTGAAAGACAGTGTGGTGGTACCAGGCCTCCTGGGCCTTCCTGAGGTCACCTCCCTCGGCACCTCCTCTGGGCCCTTCTCCCCGGGCACCTCGCTGTGGCTGTGGCTGTGCCCTGCTGTGGCCTGTGGCTTGTGCCTGTGGAACTGCTGTGGCTGGTGCCTCTGCTGTGGCTGTTCCCGTGCCTTTGGCTGTGCCTGCGTGTGCTGTCCCTGCTTTGGCTGTGCCTACCGTCCTGAGAGTCGCTTCCCTGGCAGCGGGGATATCCTGGGCTTCCGGCGAAATCGGGAGAGCTTGGGGCCGGCATCGCTTTCCTCAAAATCAGCCGACGCCTGGTCACCGTCGTTACCGCGCCATCTCGGGTGGCGTGGCGTTGCCAACACGGGGGGGGATGAGCATCTGCAGCAGCTGGTGTAGAGGTCGCTGGACAGCTTGTGCATGGGCGGGGGTAGTTGGCAATCTGGTCTACCCCCGAGATGTTGGCTTCGAGAGAAATCACTGGAGGGTCTGACACGGCGGCTCGCCTGCCTTGGATGGTGGGGCTGGCTGGGGGGTCAATGACCTGGTGCGTTTTGCCGGTCTGGCACTGTTGCCTATGGAAAATGGTGGGAAATGGTATTTCGTATGAGGGATGTGCCGACTCCAACTTTATAACTGTAAGACAAGTGATTTATTTGAAGGAAAGAGAGCGATAGAGATAAGAGAGAGCGAGTTTCGTGATAATTATAACTATTTCACATATAATCTATATATATGATAAAATAATATATCCGGTTCATATGTTCCCCCACAATCTATAATGCCAAGCACAAATATTCAAATCTTTCGTTGTTTGTATACTGTAGAAAATCGACTACCGAACGCCTGAAATAATACGCAAATAAAATGCTTGCAATCAAAACTCTCAATCAATTTCAAGGTGCATTCAATTATAAATGTAAGTCAGGTAAGACCCAGAAAGGAAGAGATGAGAGAGAGAGCGCGAGGAGACGAGAGAGGAGGAGTAGGAGGTCAAGGACATCTTGTTTGGTGGTGATTTTGCCAGGGGGTAAGATTAGATAGGGAGTGCCCTTGGCCAATATCAGAGAAAGAGAGTGAGAGATGATGGGTGTCGTGGATAATGATCTATTTCACCATGATATTCATATATATGATAAAATAATATATACATTATGTTCCCCACCAATCATAATAATGCAAGCAAACAAATATTCCCATCTTTCGTTGTTTGGGCTTACCGTAGAAATCTCTCGAAACGCCTTGAAATAATACGCAAATAAAATGCTTGCAATCAGGACTCTCAAGCCAATTTCAAGGTCACACGCAATTATAAAATGGTATAGTGTATACCACAATCGTCGCCAAGCTTCGTTGTTGCTTGTATTATCGTGAGAAATGTACCGTGACACCATGGTTATCATGAGAAATCTACTGAACGCCTGAAATATACGCAAATTAAAATGCTTGCAATCTAAACTCTCAATCAATTTCCAGGTTCACATAAGCAATTATAAAATGTATAAGGTAGAAACAGAGTAGGAGAAGAGGAGAGAGAGTGTCGTGAATAAAAATAAAAGCCTATATGCATATGTTCCCCACCAATCATTTATACATCCGCCAAGCACAAATATTCAATCTTTGTTTTTTTTTTGTTTGGGTATTACCGTAAGAAATCTACCGAACGCCGTGAAATATACGCAAATAAAATGCTTGCAATCAAACTCTCAATTCAATTTCAAGGTCACATGCAGTTAAAGTATTCAAAAATATAACAAAGGTTATTATTCTATACCACAATCTTCGCCAAGCTTTCGTTGTTGCTTGTATTATCGTGAGAAATGTACCGTACACACCCTGGTTATCGTGAGAAATCTACCGAACGCCTGAAATAATACGCTATAAAATGTCTGTGGCAATAAAACTTTCATCAAGGCAATTTCAAAGTCCCCATGCAATTATAAAAAGGTATATTGTAGACCAAAATCTTTCGCCAAGGTTCGTTGGTTGCTTGTATTGATCGTGAGAAATGTACCTGTACACCCGGGTGTATCGTGAGAAAAGAAATCTACCGAACGCCTGAAATAATAACGCTATAAAATGCTTGGCAATCAAACTGTTCAAGCAATTTCAAAGTCACCTTTCCATATATAAAAACGTATATTGTAGACCACAATCTTCACCAAGCTTCGTTGCTTGCTTGTATTATAGTGCAGAAATGTACCGGTACACACTGGTTATCAGTGAGAAATCTTACCGAACAGCCTGAAATAATACGCTATTAAATGCTTGCAAATCAAACTGGTTTTCTCAAGGCAATTATAAAACGTAATTGTACTTACCAACACTCCACAAAACCAGTATGTTTCGCCAAGCTCTTCGTCAGGAACGTCTCCATCTTGCTCAACGTCCTCGGACATCACCTCACCCTCAACATTTTGCGGCACGCAAAATTATGCCTGGGCTGAAAGCCTATGAATCTGGCATATCTTCGTCTTCCGAGTCATTCCCTGCACTATCACCACTATCACCCAGACCTTCCATGGTGTCATTCAAACCACCTATTAGAAAAAGTTCTGAAGAGTTCATCATGAATATCTAGGGTTCCTGGGCGGTTGAGCGGGGCCTGATGAGAAGGGTGGCGCGACGCATATGGGATGGCGGCCACCGAGCACATAAGACACGGGCAAATGTCAAATCGTGATTTCCATGCTTGGAGGGATTACTGAGTCATGGTCATGCAGCTGGGGATATGGGGGGTGGGTGGGACCTTTGGTAGTACGACACCGCCTGACCACCAGGTTTCGCTTTCCACTGTAAATATGGGACAGGAATTAACCCCTGACTTAAGTCGGGCCCCGCCACAGAGTCCCAATATTTTTCTATACGGACTTAAGTCGGGCCCCGCGGTTAAGAGTTTAGACGGTACCCTCTGGCAATAAGAAACAACAGAACGAAACAGGGACTTCGACCGGGGTCTTTGGGTGGAAACGTCCGGAACACCCCAACTGCTCACCCCCTGATCCCCCCCCAGCCTACCCCGCTCAATTCTTGATTGGTCATCCTCTTCGGACATGTTCCCTCCCTCCCCTCCACCGATCCTTCCGCTAAGGCAGTGGCAGACCAAAGCCGAGGAACTGGGGACAGAGTGCAGCGACCCGCCTGTGCCGAGCAGGGTTAAGACGCCGGTATGATGCGGCACGACAACCCTCCCTCCCACGTTAAATGTCGGTTCAGCCAAGTTAGAGATTCAAGACTCCACATTGCAGCAACGGTGGACTAGGTGGCCAGTGTCATGAGTCTTGGCAAGTCCCAGGGCTATGGAGGTGCGCGTCTCCCTAGTGGTGCGCTTGTGGTGGCGAAACCCGCCTGCTTGGTTCTCCAGCCCTGTACACCAAAGGTCTTGACTCCCTCCACCCAGTACGCCTGTGGACCCCTTGCAATGATCAGGAAAACCGCTGTTACTTAGCATATAATCCCCAGTGCCCCCGTTGTTCAGTACGACTCGAGGAAAAAGGAGTCTGCTCGAGATTGAACTAAAGAGCGTGAGGGGGGGGGGAGGTGTAGGTATATGAGAATAAGTCCAGTACTTATAGGTGCATCAGATTACAGTATATGTGTCTCTATAATAAATATGTACCCGAGCATTTTCGGCACTCACCAGAGGGCCATATGGCAGTTATGAGTGTTGTCCGTATTCCCGCTAGGGGTATTGTTACGAGCAGATATGGTCTCCTCTCCACCCTCTACAGGCGTGCCATCACTGTACCCACTCTTGTTCATAAGAACCTACTAACTTTACCCGTGTTTACTTCTCCCCACATTAAGATAGTACACGGGACTGTTAGCAGCCAGGACCACCCATAAGTATGTGGTGGTGAAAGTTTGTAGTGATATGACAGTAGTAGTGATGATGAGACTAGTACTGATGATGGTAAAAATAGTAGTGATGACTATAGTAGTAGTAGTGTTGATAGTAATGGTGTGATAGTGACTAGTAGTGATGATGGTGACCCATCGCAGAGTTGGGTATGCCGTTTGATTTTGGGCGAAACGGCACGACAAGCAATGATGATAGTTTAGTGATAATGATGACAGTAGTGATGATGGTGACATTAGAAGTGATGGTATATTGGGTAGATGGTACTTGTAGTGAAATGGTGATAATAGTAGTGATGGTAATTGTAGTGATAATTGATAATGTAGTGATGGTGGTTTAGTTGTAGTGATGATGACAGCAGTGTGATGATGACAGTTGTAGATATGATGGTGACAGCATGCTCGTTGTAGTGATACGGCTAGACAGTAGTGATGATGGTGCCAGTATTAGTGAAGGTGTAGGGTATAGTGATGATGGTGAAAGTTGTAGTGATGATGACAGTAGTAGTAATGATGATAGTAATGCGGTAAGAGTTGTAGTGATGACAATAATAGTAGTAGTGCTGATGATAGTAATGGTGATAGTGACTAGTAGTGATGATGGTGACCCATCGCAGAGTTGGGTATGCCGTTTTAATTTAGGGCAAAACGTAGTACAAAATTGTAGTAGTGATGATGATCATAGTAATGGTGATGATGACAGTAGTCGTGATGATTGTTCAGTTGTAATGGAAGTATATGATGATGGTGATTGTGATGATGATGGGATTAGTAGTGATAATGGTAACCCATCGCAGAGTTATGCGTTTATTTAGGCACATCTACTTTATCAACTCTGCGTAAGCAGAGTTTGCTATCCCCCCCCCCCCCTGTATAGTGGGTACCACACAAAAAAAATGTCTGTCGTCGGCGTTGTTGTTATCGTTGTCGTTGTCGTTGTCCGTCTGTCTCGGAACTCCTCCTAGTAGTCCAGTAAATCTAGCAATCATTTAACTGGACCTAGAACAAATTGTAATAGAAGGTTTTTTGGCTTTAACTTGTTTATTAGGTCCCTCTGATGAACATATAAAAAGTCTCCAACTTTTGGACACCGGGAAAGTGGTTAATTTGCATAAATTCAAGATGGCCGCCGTCCAAAGCTTCAATTTACAGATAACTTTTTTCTGGTTGCTCCTAGACCCTATAAATGTATTACAAACAACGTTTTTTGGCTTTAACTTGTTTATTAGGTCCCTCTGATGAACATATAAAAAGTCTCCAACTTTTGGACACCTGGAAAGTGGTTAATTTACAGCCGAAAAACCTTACAGACATGCTGAACTGTCCGCTTTCACAAGGGGTGACACAGGCACTTTGTGCTTGTATGGGTTTTTTTGACCTGTTGTCCCTCTTTTTTATAAAAAAACAAAACAAAACCATGACGTAGTATGACGTCATTCAGAGCCAATTATGTAATTCATGATAGGAGTTCGTATTCACTTGGATCATCGGTGCTTGCATCAAAGTTGCTATTTTGACAGAGTCCTTTACATTGACCACATGCACTGGAACATTCAAGCTCATTCCGTTTGCAACTACAGCGTTGAGTGTCACAGTTGCCCTTACACTGACATCTGACCAATTTCAGTAGTGAATCAGGAGCCACTGGCGAATCCATCGTCTTCGGTTCAAGCTGTCCCTTCCGCAGACACCAGCCCCATTTCTCGGGGTCCACACAGTTCCCCATCCATTCCTGGACCTGACAATAAACTCGGAACGAGTGGTATTTGGCTGCATCGTTTGTTGGGGGAAGGCTGTGAACTTCAACGGTAGTTGACCTTTTTGCCACCTTGTTGCAAAACTTTGTCTTTCGCAGTCCGTCAAGGGTGTCATTTCCTTTTCCCCCGTACAAATAAACCAAGGCCTTTTCACCAGCTGATGATATCGCGTCTTTAATTCCACTTTGGCAACAGAATGCTTCTATACATTTCAAGAAACCGTTGTCTTCCCTCACTTTCCTCAAGGCAGCCCCTTTACCAATACCATACAGTCGTGAGGTTGTGTCACATCCACAGAGTGCATGGACAACTGGCAGGACACGACAGATGC
The DNA here is from genome assembly GCA_032716605.1 of Paralithodes platypus. NCBI lineage: Eukaryota > Metazoa > Arthropoda > Malacostraca > Decapoda > Lithodidae > Paralithodes > Paralithodes platypus. Next base: position 21,245,491 of record CM064578.1, read on the forward strand.
TTTCACCGAGAGCTTCTGCTACTGAGTTAATATGCCAACATTTCCCACCTTCCTTGCTCGACTTGAAGTACAAATCATTCATCCCTCGTTCCGCATAATGACACAACAGCACCAACAAGTCTGTGTCCTCACCTATCACATATGTCAACGGTTTTTTCCCTTGCATGCTCAATTCCCTTCTTCGCAATCATGACATCTGCATCTGCTGGCGCATTGACACAGTCAAATTCCATTTGCCTTGAATGTTTCACACAATAAGTCAATGAAGTTTTGCTTATTGTCCGAGTTTGACAAGAAGTTTTCCTTTTTTGACCGAAGGGGCATGGTTGGAGTGAACATCACCTTTTGACCAAAGACTCCTTTTTGATCGTCGATTGTGTGTCATGTCCTTGGTAGTAGGTCCTGATTTATAACCGTCGAATACAACCACCGGGTTGAGAAAGTTTTTGGAAACATGCTTCATGTACATGCTTGCAATGTCCTCAAATGTGTCACCCTTCTTCCATGGAATCCTTTGCAATAAGGAACCACCATCCAGAACATGGGTCACAGTCCTTTCTTCCTCAAATGATTCCAATGACGACTTGGGAACAACAGCAGCTATCTCATCTCCTAGCTGTGGTTTATTGGCTTTTCCCTGAGCCTCCCCCACTTATCGAACAGAGCAGTAGGGTAGCTAGACAACTCATACGCAAAGACCTCTTCAACACCTAAGTCCCTGTTATTAGCAAAGATGAGGAGCCTCTGGAAAAGGAGCTGTGGGTCGATTGGTACTTTTTCAGCACTGATTGTAACCTTTGCACCCAACGACTCAACTTGATCTTTCTTCCTAAATGAAAAGTCAAAAGCATTGCTACCTTCCATCTTCTGCACAATGTTCATACCAACCTCATACAGTAAATGAGGATTGGCCGAGGCTGGTCCTGTCACACCGTTGGCAATATTCCTGAGTTCATTTGATTCTTGAAATGGATCATAATCCTTGAAGAATGCGAGAACCTTCTCTGTGTCCTTCCTATCTCGTTCACGCCTTGCTTCAGTCATTTCTTTGTGCTGCTCAGAGGTGTGGAAATGCTTCCCTGTCAGTTCTTGCATAACTTCACTCACCTCAGCGCAGGCTGGCATAGCAAGTAACCAGCGCAGGCGTTGCGTTTCCTCCATGCCCCTACCACGTGTCAATCCACCATTCGTTTTCAAAGAGCGCATCAAAACCTGCTCTATAACCAAGTCGCTTGGCAGTCCTGCCCACAGCCGATCACTTCGGGGCGTCATCAATAGACCGGAGTTCAATTGACAGAACATGTCGGGTTGAGCTGCTCAAGTTCAATCATGTCTTGAATGTACACATGGGCTGACTTGGCATAATTGTTATGACCACACGCTGCAAAGTACGTCAACATCTCCTGGAGTGTTCCGAGGTACAGTAGGAAATCGCCCATTCTCAGTGCCCTCAGGAAGCGACGCAGCAGGTCAATCATGTCCATGTATTGAATCCATAGCTTTCCCATCTTATGCTCTGCTAAGGAGCTCTTCTCAGCTTTAAGTTTTCAGAAATTCTGTTGAAAACGTCTTTACTGCAGACTTCATCCGGTGAAACGTCTTCACGCAACAGCTTATCCAAAAGATCTGCAGCCTCCTGGAAGTCCTTGCATGAAACAAGAAACAAGATGATGGGATTAGTATAGGCCTAGGCAAAATGTAATAGACAATAATGTGCAGTAAAGGTAGGGCTTGACCTAGAACAAATTGCAATAGAAGGTTTTTTGGCTGTAAGGTTTTTTGGCTGTAAATTAACCACTTTCCAGGTGTCCAAAAGTTGGAGACTTTTTATATGTTCATCAGAGGGACCTAATAAACAAGTTAAAGCCAAAAAACCTTCTATTACAATTTGTTCTAAGTCCAGCCCTACTTTGACTGGTCTATAGACTGTTGGACGGATTTTCACCAAATTTCACACAAACATTTGTTGCGTGAATGCGAACGTCAGTCAAAAAAAAATTGAGTTTATGCAATAGTTATGATTTTAGGTCCAAAATATGGTTTAACCCCCACCCCCCCTCCGCCCCCCCAGAAATGATGGCGTTCTTAGTGTGTGAGCCCTGAAGGGGCTCACACACTAAGAACGCATTCGTTCTGGGGGCAAAAACATCTCGCTACGCATTTGCTAGGTTAAGTTAGTTCAGTTGGCATTAGAAGTGATGGTAGTAATAGTGGGATTGATGGTGATAGTAGTGATGATGGTGATAATAGTAGTGATGATGGTTGTAGTTGTATTGATGATGTTGACAGTAGTGATGATGATGACAGTAGTAGATATTCAATTCAATTCAATTGTCTTTATTTCATAATATATACAAAATTTACATTCATGTACATATTACATATCCATTAAACTAATTTAGAAAAGTAAAATAGCTGAAAAGGTATACACATGAATTCCTACAACTCTTGTTTATTTACAGTATAGCCTATAATCAAATATATATTTTATTATATCATATTTAGCAACCGCATTTAATTATGAATAATTATATGACATCCTAGATAGACCGAGGAAGCATCACCTTGTATTTGGATCATAAGACACGGGAGCCCGTCGTTCTTCATGTCGCTGAACCCATAGGATTCTAGAGTAGCCAGACTGCAAGTATTGCCAATTAGTATTAATTATAAGATTATTAGACTTGGCTATTCTGTGAAAATATCTTGCCTGAATAAGAGCAACGTGATGCTTCGGCAGTAATTGTTCACATGACTCTGCCACCTCATGGTTACTGGTATAGAAAGGTACACCAAGGATCCGCTTCATTGACTTGTTGATAGCTAAGGCAAAAGTTTTGAAGATACCTGTAGAAAAGTCTTACAATTGTTCCAGAGTGGAAGTCCAAAGTCTGGCTTACAATACGCATTGTATAAAAATAAAAGTGTTTTCTTATCAACATATGAAAAATGTCTAATTACTGTATTAAAACTTGAATACAATGTTTTCAGCCTTAAATCAACATCATCATTGTCATGTAGAGAAGAAGAGATCACATGGCCCAGATATTTAAACGATTTTACTAGGTCTAGTTCATCATGATGTAATTTTATAGTATTACCCGAAGATTGGTTTCCTTTCGTTTTGAATTTCATGCATTTTGTCTTGTGTGTATTAATAATCAAACCATGTTTTTCTAATTCAATTTTCAATTTAATATACAATTTTTCCATATCATCATGTTCGTGAGCAATCAGAGCTATATCGTCGGCATAGGCCAAAATATTAATTTTTGTTATTCCCAGTTGACACCCTTGATTCATATTAGACAGTTCTTCTAAAATATTATCTATATATAGTTTAAATAAAAAGGGGGATAGAATTCCTCCCTGCCTTACTCCCCTCTCCACATAATAAAAGGATCCCTGGTGCCCCTTCCATGTCACATTAGCTAATTGATTTCTGAGGTAATGCATATGAAAATACACTAAGTCCACTGGGACTCCCTTATTCAATAATGTTTCACCCAATAGAAAATGATTTACATAATCAAATGCCTTGGACAGATCAATAAATGTTATGAATCCAGAGTCATTTTTATGAGAATAATTGAACATCAATTCTTTTAAAACAAAACATGCATCAGTTGTCGACACTCCTCTTTTAAAGCCACATTGTTTATGGTTTAAACAAACTTTTTCCTCAAGTATATCCAGTATATGAATTTCGAAGAGTTTCAACAAGCAGGAAGACTGCATAACAGGTCTGTGATTATTAGATAAAGTAACATTACCCTTTTTATCTTTAACTATTGGTGTTATATTTCCTTTCAGTATATGAGTTGGTAGATAACAATGACTGAAGCATACATTGAAAAAATATGACAGAATCGCAAGAACGTTATCTGATGCATTCTTCAGAAAAAGCGAGTGTAATCCATCGTGCCCAACGCCAAGATTTAATTTACAAATGGCTCGCTTCAATGATATATGCGAGGTTACAACATTAATTTTCCTACCTTCTTTCCACTTCCTTTTAAACTTATTCATAAAATCATCTTTACCGATTAATTCAGGATCATCGTTATGCACTAAATACATATTAAAAAATATGTTTATAATTTCATTAGGATCCGAATGACAATCAATGATATTTGTAGTTTTTTCTTTACCTCTTTTGATCTTTACTTCCTTCCAAAACTGTTCCTTATTTTTCAATCGAAAGTTATCAATAATAGACTTACATATTTCTTTATTTTAATTTTGCTTAAATTTGTTTAGTGCTTGCTTAAACTTACTTCTTGATTCAACCATTTCTATATACTCAGGACTATCTCGAGATTTACCTTTAGCTATCCATTTCAAAAAACAATTTCTAGCTATTGTATGATGGTTTTTAATTTCGCGGTTCCAACCTGGGATTATTTTAAATTTATTTGTAATGATACATTTTTTCCTATAAGCCTCAGACGAATCAGCAATTGCATTACGTTTTGATTCATACAAGTAATCTATCCATTCTAAATGTTGTTCATGATGACAGCCAAGTACGGAACATTGCAATACTGGATGATCAATGAGAGAAGACAATTTTAAATACACCAACTCATTAATATTATCAAATTCATCTTTTGTAAGCGCACCCTAGTTGATATAAGATTTATCATGGTTATCAACATCTATCGATCTTACATAACTTCTGTTACGATTTATCGAATCATCTGCAGAGGTTATTCCGAGCTTAAATACAATTGGAATATGATCAGATCCAATTATATGATCTAAAACATTTATATTGTTAACTGTTACAAGTTTGTGCTGCCTTCCCACAATGTGATCAATCCATCTACTTGCAGAGTTCCCATATCCTATAAATGTGCAAGTATCCCCATTCAAAACATTCACATCAAAACACTGAAGATCATTATTTTGCATAAAATCAGTTAAGTTTGTCCATGCACGCCCAGAGAGAGGGTCTGCGTTAAAATCTCCTATGAAGAAAATTGCATCAAATTTATACTCAACAATTATATCTTCCAATAATGACAGGGTTTCTAAATATTTATTTAACGTTGCCACTTCCCAAAGATCACTATTGATATATACGTTAACTAAAACAATATCCAAATTATTTATATTAAGGCTGAATATCATTAAATTTGTTTCAGTAACTATCTTATTTATCTCAAAGAGTGGGGTTTCTTTCCAAAGTACTCCCATCCCTCCCTCTGGGCGTCCTGCCATGGCAGCTAAAGCACGTTCAGAATACGTGGCACTCACACTAACACACTCATAATGCTCATCAATATTTATAATCCAAGATCCCAACTTTATCCTGAGTAATGAAAGTTTCCTGAAGAAATATCATGTCATACCTATATTTTGTTAACTCCCTAACCAAGTCAATATTTTTACGTAGAGAACAACAGTTGTAAGAAGCAACGGTAAAATCGGAAAAATACATAGTTAAAAGAATACAAAAAAACTATACCGGTATATCTATCTATATAATTATACACAACTAAAATAAGGCAAAAGCAATTGAAGTCTTATTTATTGTTCATTGAATTTTGAGGATTCTGATCCCTATCTGAACCTTTTTGCCTATTATAACACGAACATTTGTTGCGTGAATGCGAACGTCAGTCAAAACAGATTTTTTGAATGTATGCAATAGTTATGATTTTAGGTCCAAAATATGGTTTTACCCCCCTCCCCCCTTCCCGAATCCCCCCTTCTCCTCCCAGACCCCCCCCCCCCCCCCCCCCCCCCCCTCCCCAGCAATGATGGCGTTCTGGGGGCGAAAACATCTCCCTACGCATTTGCTAGTTTACTGTAAGTTAGTTTAGTTGGCATTAGAATTGATGGTAGTAATAGTGGGATTGATGATGTTGACAGTAGTGATGATGATGACAGTAGTAGATATGATGGTGACAGTAGTAGATATGATGGTGACAGTACTAGTAGTAGTGATGATGGTCATAATAGTAGTGATGATGGTGATAATAGTAGTGATGATGGTTGTAGTTGTATTGATGATGTTGACAGTAGTGATGATGATGACAGTAGTAGATATGATGGTGACAGTAGTAGATATGATGGTGACAGTACTTGTAGTAGTGATGATGGTCATAATAGTAGTGATGATGGTGACAAGTGATGATAGTTGTAGTGATAATAATGACAGTAGTTGTATTGATGATGTTGACAGTAGAGATGATGATGACAGTAGTAGATATGATGGTGACAGTAGTAGATATGATGGTGACAGTACTAGTAGTAGTGATGATGGTCATAATAGTAGTGATGATGGTGACAAGTTATGATAGTTGTAGTGATAATAATGACAGTAGTGATGATGGAAGTGACGATGGTGTGAGTATTAGTGATTATGGTGAGTAGTAGTGATGTGGTGAAAGTTGTAGTGATGATGACAATAGTTATCATGATGAAGATCATAGTAATGGTGATGATGGCAGTAGTAGTGATGATGGTGACAGTAGGATACATGATGGTAATACTTGTGACACTAGTAATAATGATGGTTATAGTAGTAGTGATGATGTTAACAGTAGTAATGATGAGTGTAAGATGGTGGTGATAATAGTTGTAGAATGAATGCTAGTAGTGATTAAGATGGTTGTGACAATGGTGACAGTAGTAGTGATGATGGTGAGAGTAGTAGTGATGATTGTAATTGTAGTAGTGATGATGACAGTGGTCATGATGATTGTGGCGGTTGTAGTTATGAAGGAAGTAGTAGTGATGATGGTAACCCATTGCAGAGTTGGGTATGCCGTTTTGATTTTGGGCAAAACGGCACGTCTACTTTATTATTATTATTATCCTCATCGACAGACACCCTGGCATGAACGTACAAGCTGGTGATGTGGGTGAGATGTCTGCAGACTGGAGGAGGGACCCCCTGCACGGATTCCAGCCACGCCTGCGACAAAGTGGACCAGGGCCTGCCAAAGCTGTGAGGGACTACCTGGCGGACTACTACAGCCGACCCGAGTACCTCTTGGCATGGCAGGAGCCAGTTGAGTAACAAAACGTAAGTAAATAGCCAACATAATCGTCTTATATGAATCACATAAGAATTATATACTCTTAAACTCTGTAAAACCTACATTCCTGATATTTTATTTGTTTTCATTAAGAGATTGCTATATGTGTGCTAATTTTTGTCATTACCTTGTTTGGGGCCTTATTTATTTATCCAGGTCTCTTTATACACCACTCCAACTTGAACGTCAAATTATAGTTTTAAACTATTTGGTTATGTTAGTTTTTGTATTTAACTATTTATTATATTTACATATGTTCATTAAAAGTATTTGTTTGGCCAACTATAAATGTTAGGGTCATGGTAATAGTTTTATCTTTCATTGTTCTTTAGTTTTTGTTAATAAGTTTATATTTACTGTTTTTATTCGTATCAACTTTATTTTCATATGACTTTCGATGTTTATATAAACGCCAATTTTAGTGTTCAATTTGTGTATATGTTAGTTCTGTTATCAACTCTGCGTAAGCAAAGTGATATCGCCCCACGTATAGTGGTACATGCTAACCGAAATGTCTGTCTGTCTGTCCGTCTGTCTGTCTGTCTGTCCGTCCGAGAACTCCTCCTAGACTGTTTGACGGATTTTCACCAAACTTCACACGAACCTTCGGTGCGTGAATTTGACGGTAATTAAAAACAGATTTATTAAATTAGTGCAAAAGTTAGGATCTTAGGTCTTAAAAATTGTTTTAACCCCCCCCCACCCCCCGCCCCCTCCCGCCCTCAGCCACCAGACCCCCCCGCCCCTGTACCTATTCCCAAGCATTGATGATGGCGTTCTGTGTGTGTGTGCCCCGTAGGGGCACACTCACACTGAGCGCCATCGATCAGGAGGCGAGAAAAAAAAATCGTCCGCATTTGTTAGGTTTAGTTTAGTTGACATTAGAAGTGATGGTAGTAATAGTGGGGATATTGTTGATGGTGATAATAGCAGTGATGATGGTTGTAAATTTAGTGATAATGATGACAGTAGTGATGATGATCGTAGTGATGATAATGGTAGTGATGATGATAACAGTAGTAGATATGATGGTGACAGTACTAGTAGTAGTGATGATGGTCATAATAGTATTGATGATGGTGACAGTAGTAATAATGATTGTAAGATGATGGTGCCAGTATTAGTGATCTTGGTAAGTAGTAGTGATGATGGTGAAAGTTGTAGTGATGATGAGAGTAATAGTGATGATGGTGAGAGTAGTAGTAGTAGTAATAGTAGAAGTGATGATGATAGTAATGATTGACTAGTAGTGCTGATGGTGACCTATCGCAGAGTTGGGTATGCCGTTTTTATTTTGGGCGAAACTGCACGTCTACTTTATCAACTCTGCGTAAGCAGAGTGGTGTCGCCCCCCGTATAGTGGTACGTGCTAACCAAAATGTCTGTCTGTCTGTCCGAGAACTCCTCCTAGACCGTTTGACAGATTTTCACCAAATTTCACACGAACCTTCGGTGCGTGAATGCGACGGTAATTAAAAAAATAATGTTTGAATTTGTGCAATAGTAATGATTTTAGGTCCAAACAATTGTTTTACCCCCCCCCCCCCCCTCAACCAGTGCCCCCCCCCTGTACCTGTTCCTAAGCAATGATGGTGGCATTCTGTGTGAGAGTGCCCCATAGGTAACGCCTTCGTTCAGGGGGTGAGAAAAACTTGCGACGTATTTGTTAGGTTAAGTTAGTTAAGTTGACATTAGAAGTGATGGTAGTAATAGTGGGGATAATGCTGATAGTAGTGATAATGGTGATAATAGCAGTGATAATGGTTGTAGATTTAGTGATAATGAAGACAGTAGTGATGATGATAACAGTAGTAGATATAATGGTGACAGTACTAATAGTAGTGATGATGGTCATAATAGTATTCACGATGGTGACATTAGTAATGATGAATGTAAGTTGATGGTGACAGTATTAGTGATGTTGGTAAGTAGTAGTGATGATGGTGAAAGTTGTAGTAATGATGAGAGTAGTAGTGATGATGAGAGTAGTAGTGATGATGGTGAGAGTAGTAGTGATGATTATAATAGTAGTAGTGCTGATATTAATGATGATAGTGACTAGTAGTGATGATGGTGACCGAACGCAGAGTTGGGTATGCCGTTTTGATTTTGGGCGAAATGGCACGTCTACTTTATTATATTTACGTATGTTCATTAATTATTTGTTTGTCCAAGTATAACTTTTATGATAATGGTAATTGTTTTCTCTTTCATTTTGTTATTGTTTTATTTTAATAAGTTTACATTTATTGTTTTGACTTATATTGAATTAATTTACATAGTTCTTTCCATTTGTATAGAACATAGAGTATATAACATATATTATGGCATAAATTATTTGTAGGAAATAATTATCAGACAACAATAATAGAACAATACATTTATTTTCAAAAAATACAAATTATATTTCATATCTGTTTGTGTGGGTGTCCTTGTGTCAGTGTAGTGTGTGTATGTGTACATGTGAAAATGTAATAGTTGCTGAAGTCCTTGGTGGCCGTCTCTAGGAACCTCTCAAAGAAGGACAGGTCGGCAAGTCTTGGGGTTGTCACTGTGAGGTGCCTCTACATTCACAGCGGTTGCCTCAGGACGGCCGAAGTTGGGGGTACTAGATATCCAGGCCCTAGGGGTACTAGGTGCATGAATCCCGGCGTGGAATCCCGATGGCCCTGCCACGTTCATCGTCTTGTACATTGGTTGTTGTGGTGGTGGAATGGGCAGCTGCTGTGGTTGGGACATCTCAGGAATGGTGACCCTGGGCATGCCTCCTGTACCTCGGCTGTAGGCCTTCATCCCCTGGCCCATCTTCATCACCTCGGTCATGTAATGTTCCAGGAGGCGATGGTCCATGGACCCCAAACCTGTCGTCATGAACTGGTGGAACTGCTTGAGCTCCTGCACATGACGATTCTCTGGCCGCTGTGCCGCCTTCCACTCCTCACAGAAGAGGGCACTGTCTCACGCAGCTGTGTGTAGAAATTTTGTTATTAGACATATGCAAAAAAGACATTAAATAACACATTACAGTACATAAAAACACATGGCGGTTCACCACCTCTCCTAGCTCTGATACTAAATGGTGTGGTTACATTAACCCGCTGAGTACCAGCTAAATATTTATAAATGTACCACCCAGGACCGGCTGATTCTGATTTTTTTTTATTCCAGAAACAATAGCGACTGGGTTAGGAATGAAGGAAAAACAACGAAAAACCGATCAAAAAGCTAAAAAAATGGTCCTACAGAGCCCCCGAAAACGGATTTTACACGCGTAAAAAATTGAAGGCAATATCCCCAAAAAAACATGTGTTTGCGCGCTCACGCACACGCGGTTGGACTTTGAGAGTTTTCAACCATCGGCGTGGGTGCGTGGGATACTTACACAGTTCCCATACAAATCTGAGATCTCTAGGTGCCATAGGACTGGAGTAATTGGGACCGGACCGGCCAGGACGCAAACTATGCGTTGCTGGGGTTTAGCGTTACATACATTGTGGACGCAAACCCTGCGTCGCTGGGGCTCAGTGGGTTAATAAACACAATACATTCATTCATACTCCAATACACCCAATCATGGTCTTTGTGTCTGTGTATGTATGTATGTATGTATGTATGTGTGTGAATGTGTGTGTGTGTCTGTATTGTGCCTGGGTGTGAATACATTTTATTGTGATGTTTTGTACAAAGTTATGAAAAACATTTCTAATTTACCTTGTCCATCAATTCCTTTTCAGCATCGATTGTAACCGGAGCCTGCACGTTCCGCCGCTGGGTTGCTGTCTGCTGGCGCTTTGGGGCCCCAGGCAACACCTCTTGCGGCTTATCAGGGTCATCCAGCACCAGCTCTTCCACCTCGACCGCGTGGCTGCCGACATCCGCCGAGGTGTCCTGGGTGTCCTGGGAGGCTGCCGGGTACAGCTGTAGGGGAACCGTGGTTTAGTTGGTTGTAATGTAGTACATAAGAATAAAAGGTATGTTGAAAGAGAGGTACCCTCACCAGGATTCGAACCCACTCACCCCCGGTATATTTGGGAGAATTGGTTTACTGGTTTACGGTGCCCAACTCTCCCAAATATACCGGGGGTGACAGGGTTCGAATCTTGGTGAGGGTGCCTCTCTATCAACCTGTCGTACATTATTATTGAATAATATGTATGTATTAAAATATATAAATAAAGTAGACATGCCGTTTCGCCCAAAATCAAAACGGCATACCCAACTCTGCGATCGGTCACCATCATCACTACTAGTCACTATCATCATTAATATCATCAGCACTACTACTATTATAATCATCACTACTACTCTCACCATCAACACTACTACTCTCATCATCACTACTACTCTTATCATTACTACAACTTTCACCATCATCACTACTACTTACCAACATCACTAATACTGTCACCATCATCTTACATTCATCATTACTAATGTCACTATCATGAGTACTATTATGACCATCATCACTACTACTAGTACTGTCACCATCATATCTATTACTGTTATCATCACTACCATCATCATCACTACTGTCATCATTATCACTAAATCTACAACCATTATCACTGCTATTATCACCATCATCACTACTATCAGCATTATCCCCACTATTACTACCATCACTTCTAATGTCAACTAAACTAACTTAGCCTAACAAATGCGTCGCAAGTTTTTCTCACCCCCTGAACGAAGGCGTTATGTGTGAGAGTGCCCCGTAGGGGCACTCTCACACAGAACGCCATCATCATTACTTAGGAACAGATACAGGGTGTGGGGGGGTCCTGAAAGGGGGAGGGGGGGGGGGGGGCAAAACCATGTTTTGGACCTAAAATCATTACTATTGCACAAATTCAAAAACAAAAATTAATTACCGTCGCATTCACTCACCGAAGGTTCGTGTGAAGTTTGGTGAAAATCCGTCAAACGGTCTAGGAGGAGTTCTCGGACAGACGGACAGACAGACTGACGGACAGACAGACAGACAGACAGACAGACATTTCGGTTAGCATGTACCACTATACGGGAGGCGATACCACTCTCCTTACACAGAGTTGATTATGTGTCCATCTCATTAGTAACACATGAATGCCTTTGAGTATGAATAAATAATCATAGTGAAACATTTATGACCCCTCTTTCATTAACCTGTCTGTATTATTAATTGTGAATATACTAAATATCCTTATAGCATTGATAAATATACGCAGCCAGGATCAGATTCGCCTGCATAAAACACCAATTGAAATTGTTTGCCTGCGTATGAGACAAATTGGAAATGTGAAAGTAATATACTGGTCAATATTAGTATTGACGAATAATGTTTATAACATTATAACATTGGTAATATGGGCAGTCCTGATCAGAATTGCTTGCATGATAATTATGGGAATGTGCTGCTATCATATACAAATTGAAAGTGTACACACACTACAGTTGAACGAGTAATACAACAGTACAGATTATGAGTATGATACACTACATCACTAAAGGTTTTTATTTTGAACATACCTTGCTTTTACGGGTGGGACACCTCACGATGTGGGGACGGAGGAAACTGAAGGTTTCTTTTATCCACTGCTCCCTCTCCGTCAGCGTCTTGGTCGCCTGGCCAGACATTAGCAGGATGAGTTTAGCGAAGCGGGTCCTTATGCTCTCCAGCCACTTGTGAAGACACTCGACTGGAAATAATCGTATAATAATGACTCAACATGTACCATTCACCGTATATGTTAAATTATATTAAATAATGTCACAACTCACACTCTGATTACAAGATGGATCATATTTAATATGACAGAAGCACTGGTGGACACAAAGTTCATTAATGTTATGTCGTAAAAATACTAAACCATGGTAAATATTAGAGGTGGACCGGATATCTGCATCCGCATCCGCATCCGTGGATATCCGCATCATGTTGTACATCCGCATCCGCATCCAATAATGCGGATATAGTGCGGATATTCTCGTAACTAATAAGTCATAAAAACTTATTATATTTACACTTTTACAGAATAACTAATTAACTATTAACCCCTTGAAGCTCTGACACGTTTTAGCAGTTTATTTTTGCTATCATTAGACGATTTTATGCTGCTTAGGAAGGATATGTGGGTATTAAAAGGGTAAGAACTAAAGACTATCCCAATCAACCCTCTGACTTCCATATACCCTTCCTAATCTGAAAAAAATCGTCTAATAATAGTCAGAGAACAAAAAAAAGAAGTGCATCATGGTCCTTTTCATGGATCCTCAGAGGGTTAAGAAGTAAATAGGACTATCCGCATCCGCATCCGCATCTGCAAATACTGAAAATAAATATCCGCATCTACATCCGCATCCGCAAATATCAAGAAATCAATATCCGCACCACCTCTAGTAAATATTAATTCACAACAAGGTTATCGTTCGCATATCACTTTGACCGTGGGTCGTGGTTATTACCTGGCCACAGAATTAACTCATCAATGTCAGTATTCATACAACTGCATTTCATACATTCCTAAAAACATTATCAAATGCTAGGTCAGTACGTTGTCTAAAAATAACACTCAATTCATAAAGACACATTAACTCACCGGTTACGTTGATCTCAGCTGCCATCTCCCGGTGCACTATATCCTTCTTCTCCCTGTCGCGTTTTTTTTTTTTTTTTTTTTCCCCTAGTGGGGGAAGGGGGAGGAGAGTAGAGGTTTGGTCAGGAAGGTAAAGTAGGAAATTACGAAAGAAAGTAGTAGGTTAAAAAGTAGGTGGGCCAACCACCTTGCTTTATTTAGGATAGGTTGCTTTATTCATGTTAATTAAAAACTAAAATAAAAGGATATTTTGGATGTTCAGGTGACTCTGAGATAATTTAAATTATGTTGGTATGATAGAAAAAAAAAATAAAAAATGTAAAGGATATTTTGATATTCAGTTGACTTTAAGATAACTTAATTTATGTTGGTATGATGGAATTCTTTATTTAGTCATTGTCATTTTCTTCTTGGAATAGCATGATGTATTTTGCTAGTCCATTGAATTTTTCTTCTAGTGTCGTTTCAGGACCAGGATAGAGCCTGTGCTGGATCAAGTCTAGACGTTCTTCGATGTAGGTAAGGTTCCAGTCGTTTGGTTGATGTTCCAATTCAGTTGGTTTGGTGGCTGTTGGTGTTGGTGTTTTGATCCGCTTTGTTGGAGTTGGGGGAGGGGTTTTCTTCGTTTGCTGGATGTTGCTCTTCTTCCTTTCTTGCTCTTGGGTGTACTCGTCTTCATGATGGTGTTCGTCTTCCTCATTGTTAGTCTCTTCTTCTTCTGGGTCTTCTTCAGCTAGGTCCTTCTTTGGTTGTTTTTTCTTTGCTTTTGGTTTCTTCAGCGCTTCAGGTGCGATGTTGATGGTTGGTAGGTTGTTGTGTTCCAGTAGCAATGGGATCAGTTGACTCAGGTGGTGTTTGTCTGAGCCTGCTATCGCCAATGCTGACTTAATACATGCATATATTTTGGCCTGGTTTTGGTGTTCTTCCTCTTTCCTTGGTTGTTGTTTGGTGGCGAAAGAGGATCCATTTATTTGTGCGCCACAGGGACCTGTTACCTTCTTTGCCTCTGGTCCTTTTCTTCCTTTGTGTATGAAGAATTCAACCTCCTCTCTGTTCTCTAGTGATCGTTTGGTGTTGTTTTTATCGATCCCAGAGTGGTGTATAGAGATCTCTTTGTTGTTGTCCTGCCTTCTTATAAAACCATACCCTTGTTTGTAGTTATACCACTTTACAGTGCCTTTTGTTTCGGTATTCATATAGGAGCTAATGCTCTCTATACCACTCTGCCACAACCATCTCCTTCTCTTCCGGGAGGATGGAGTAGGTTCTCTTTCTTTTGGCTGCTGCCTTGCCCTTGCTGGGTGGTGGCTTGGCGGGTGGGGGTGATGGCGGGGTGCCTCGGTCTGATTTATTTTTGTCTATGTGATTGAGGGAGGCAAAAGGCAGAACTGCCTATAGCGAGTGCCTCCCCCATAGTTGAAAGAGTGACAGGGCCAAAATCAAGGGACGTTCGAGCCAAAATGCCTGGACACACGAAGTTTGAAGCAATTTAAATCATAGGAAGAGGGAAAGACTGAATCTGGGAGAGAGTTCCAGAGCTCAGCTGTTGAGTATAAGAAAGTTTGAGCGTAACGTTTCACTCTTGGGTTGGAGAGTTGCACAGAGTAGGGGTAGGATTGTGTTGCAAGACAGGTACGACGTGCCTTACGTAAAGGAGGTGGTATACACTGGGAAAGCTCAGAGGAACACTGATTATTATAGTAGTGATAGAATAGCGAGAGAGATGCAACATTGCGGCGGAGAGAGAGATTCATCTGATCCCTCCCCGTCGCCCTGGGTGTCCACCACCTCATGGCGAGCTAGGCGTGGTGATGAGGAAGCCATGCGACTGTGGCCTCCTGAGGGGGTCAAGGCTTGCCCAGATTGCTGGTGTTCGTCATTTTCCTCGTCTGTTGTTTGTACCTCTTCTTCGCCGTCGTCGTCAACATTCACCTGGAACTCAAACAGGTCTTCGGATTCCTGCTGGGGGGCAGGAAACCTGATGTTCTTCCATCCCTTGCCCGGCATGCTTGTTGTGTAGCTGAAAGGTGGAGCTGAGATGTGGAGGAGTTGTGCGCGTGTGGGGCTGTAGAGAGTACTGAATGATCATGGTGCCCTCAGGGGCCTTTTATGCCGGGAGGTCAAGTGAAGCTGAGTGTTGTCGAGTATTGATCTAACTATAATCGTGTGTTACTTGATTATATATTATGTGACACACGACTTATTGTGTGGTGGTTGTGCAACTATTGTGTATCGATCGAACTGTGGTCGTGCTATTGATGTGTCGGTTGTACACAAATCGTCCTCGAACAAGTTGACCGATCATAGGACGACAATTATTCACATACGTTCATTGCACGATATCTACACATGCGTCACACGATAAAATTTAACGTTTTTTTCTGCCGACTATCGGCCAGAAATTAGTGCAGCCACTATTTTTTGGCCGATCACCGCCGACCATTTCCGCGCCACTCGATCTCCCCTCGACTACCAGGATTCGAGGCGATCTTTTTACACGATCACAGACGATGTCAGACGATCCCGGAAAAATTCAAATTTTTTGAAAAGATCGGCTGTGATCGTCGGCTATCGTACTGTGTGTGACACGGGCTTAAGCCAGCACACTATAAGTCATGAATAACGTCAGGAATGGAGCATCTCTGCGAAAACTCCAGTCCCTTGAATGGACTTATAGTTAGCTAAAATAGGACTTCAGTGGCTATCAACCCTATTTGATTATTAAGCCAGCACACTGTAAGTCAAGAAGAACGTCAGGACTGGAGCATCTCTGCGATAACTCCAGTCCCTTGTTGAATGGACTATATATATACATATATAAAATAGGACTTCAGAGGCTATCAACCCTATTGGATTATTAAACCAGCACACTAAGTCAAGAATGTCGTCAGGACTGGAGCCTCTCTGCGAGAACTCCAGTCCCTTGTCTTAAATGGACTTTCCTTTTTTCTTTTTTTCTTTTTTTAACTTGATTGGGAAGGCCATCAGCCCATCAGGACTATTAGGCCAGACTAAAGCAAAATGATTGCCAAGAACCTCATAATACTGGAATGCGATATTGGCAAGTATCACAGTCCAGTATACGTCACAGGTCTAAAGCAATTAACAACAGGAAAATAATAAAGTAAACATCAGCTGAGAAGAATAGTGTCAGGACAGAACACATTCTGAAGAGCATCAACTGTCAACCTCATTATATGCTAAGACAAAGGGGGAAAAGCAAAAAAGAACTGAAATTAATATTACTCTAAAATGAAATACAGACAAAATTAATTAAGTGAACAAACAAAGCAACATAGGTCCTGTGAACATAATAAATAATGAGTGAACACAATTGCATATTACAATTATGCCAAAAAGGAACATAGGAAGTAAATAAAATACCACCACCAAATACAGAACTCAAGTTACAACTCCCTGAATAAATTGGTCTCCTTCAGGTAAGCCATCAATGTGTCAACCACAACAACATCCCCATCACCCAGGATCGTGTCCAAAGTGATGGGGACGTTATTTGCCCTGCAGTACATCAGGAGAGGGTTACGCTCCTCCATAAATCTTCCACAGGACAAAAGGATGTGGCTGATCGAGAGAATCCCGCCAGAGGTGGTACATTGCGGCGGGAATACACGGTCTATACATGTTTTCATGTGAGTTAAGAATGTGCAATTCATCCTCAGACAAGGTAAAATAACTCCCTCCCTCCGGGAGCGACGGTTAGCTGAGGGCCAAACCCCAATTGTCGGTTTGACTGTATGAATAGTCAGGCCGGTCCACTGACTTTGCCACAGAAGATTAATTGATTTCTTACCGAAAGAGAGACTTGACTGTAGATCCCAAGGGATGTCCCATGGCCCCTCAAGTTCTACCGCCGATTTTGCAAGTGCGTCAGCCTGCTCATTGCCGAAAATACGACAATGACCAGGCACCCAAATCAGAGAGAAGGACTTACAACTTGAGTGCAACTTATTGATAATGCGGCCCTGGATTTCAGAAGAGCCCGTCCTACATGAATCAATTGCCTGAAGGGCTGACTTTGAATCCGAAAAAATTACAAAGTTTACATGAGGAGAAGCCTCGGCAAAATCTATGACCCGTTCAATTGCAAAAAGTTCAGAAATGAATACAGACGTATGGATCGGCAAACGGTACCTGAGGCGACATTCGGTCGACCACACACTCACACCCACGCATTCATCCGACTTAGAGCCATCGGTGTAGAGGTGGAAAGAAGCTAGGTGTCTGATGAGGACCGATCGGAAAAGCTGCCGAAGTTCTACCTCCGGCACCTGACGCTTGGGGGAAGGGAGCCACTGAGTATCTACGGTACATGCGGGCAGCTCCCAAGGCGCTATCTTTAATACAACCAGCTGGTCAACATTAGAGAGGTCATAAACTAGCTGTCGCATTAGGAAGTGAAGCCGCACAGCCACCAACTTGAGGGCCCCATGCAGCACATGCTCTACTGCAGGAGGATCCCACAAGCCGGAAGGCCGAGCGAACGTTTACGGTGTAGTGAAATACCGAACGAGAGGAGCATATGGTCACAACGAAGATGGAGGGGCGGCACGTTAGCTTCTACTTCCATACGATCCACACGAGTACACCTAAGGGCTCCAAGACAAAAATGCAAACAGACATTCTGAAACACATCCAACCTCCTCAAGGTACAAGCGGACCCCGACCCATACACCTGCGAGCCATAGTCGAACTTAGAACGAATAAGGGACTTATACACCATCAGTAAAGACGTTCTGTCGGCTCCTCAGTAACGACCAGAAAGGTATTAACAGACATTTAAATTTTGACTGCAAGAATTAATCATATAATTGACATGAGACTTCCAATTGAGCCTGCGATCAAAGTGCAGACCCAAGAACTTGACTGAATTTTTAAAAGGTATCGGCTCATTATCCAAAGTGATGCGCAAATTAGGTACGTTAAGTCTAAGAATAAATACTAAGCCGACACACTTAGCAACGGAAAACTTAAAACCCCACCGCAAGGCCCAATGATGGACGGAATCAAGGGCCACTTGAACCCGCCCAGCCGTAAATTGCACATTGTGGGAAGAATGCCACAATGCGCAATCATCAGCGTACAGTGAGTATTTAAGATTCCTGGGGATCGGAGCGGAAGACAGAATATCATTTATCATAAACAAAAACAACGAAGGGCTAAGCACACTGCCTTGCGGCACCCCATTCTCTTGGACATAAACGTCCGATGTTATGTGATGGGGCAACCTGACCGCAAAAGATCGGTCAGACATGAAATCACAAATAAAAATAGTCAAATTACCTCTAAAACCGGAAGCATAGAGTTTCGTAAGTATTCCGTGTCGCCAGGTTATATCGTAAGCTTGATGACTATCTAAAAAAAATCATATCATGAATTCATTGTTGGCAAAAGCCCCGGTGATACAATGCTCCAAATTCATTAAACGTTCTAGTGTACCACTGTGTTTACGGAAGCCACATTGCGGAACATTTAACAAATTCTTCGACTCTAAAACAAAAAGAAATCTTACGTTAACCATCCTCTCAAAGACCTTACATAGACACTCCGTCAATGCAATAGGACAAAACAGCTTGGGATCTGTAAGGCGGCCAGGGCTCTTCGGGATCGGTATGACGTGTGCAAATTGCCATTAGTTTGGAAACATTCCAGATGTCCAAATCTCATTGTACAATGCTAACAGCTTAGTCAGGTTGTCCGGACTAAGATGCTGAATCATACCGTAGGTGGCTTGCGAAGGACCCGGACTCGAACCTTTACATGATTTTAGGGCAAGGAGAAGTTCCTTCATCGTAAACTCACAGTTGTAATCAGAGTTTACGTCTTCTGTGGCAAAGTCAAAATTATGGAGTTCGGCCTGCCGCTTATGATCTAAAAAATGGGGATCGTAGTTGGCCGAACTGCTAACATCCGCAAAATGCCTGGCGAGCGTGTTGGCAACGTCCACGGGATCATCAATGACATTATCGTCCACCCTGAGAGTGGTGATGGGTGAACGGGCATACTTGTCATTAAGAACATTTATTGTGGACCAGACCTCCTTAATTAAGCGGTGTGAACTGATTCACCGTGGACACATAAGAACGCCAGGCACTACGTTTTGCGGACCGAATGACTCGCCTTGCCTCAGCCCTGGGTTTCTTATAAGCAATGAGGTTGTCGTCTAAGGGCTGCTTATCAAAAATCCTGTATCGCCTATTACGTTTAGTGAGCGCTTGTCGGCAGTCCGGTGACCACCACAGAACTCTACGCTTCGTGTGGACTGTAGAAGTTTTAGGAATAGCAACCTCGGCTGTGTGTAAAATGCAAGTCTGAATGTGAGTAACCTTGTCATTAATGTCACCCCCCGAAATATCAAAGTTGGCGATTCTAGGGAAGGCACCCCAGTCTGCTTTCTTTAAAGTTAAATTTAATGGGATGAGGTGGAGGAGCAAAGTCGCGTGAATAAGAAAGACAGATCGGCAGGTTTTCACTTCCCGTAGAATCGTCGAAAGTGCCCCAAGTGACGTTGGGTAGTATTACGGAAGAAGACAAAGACAGGTCAATGCATGATGTATGGCCCGTATGATCGTCTACACGAGTCGCACTACCATCGTTCAAAAGACAGAGGTCAGATGGAAGTAAAACATTACCTATTTGTTTGCCGCGACCATCACACCTCTTACTACCCCATTGATGATGATGTGCATTAAAATCGCCTTAGATTAATGTTGAAGGGGGCAAAGAATCAAAAGGAGAATGGAAAGAATCATCATCAATCGGAACCTGAGGAGGACAATACAGCGAGCAAATAGACAGGTACGTGCCTCGAAATTTGACCCTGCATGCGACAGCTTCCAGGGCAGAATCAAGAGGCACTGCTGAGTGGGGAAGCGACATATAGACATAAATCGCCACCCCATGACCTTCATGTCGTCTATACGAATGGTAGTGTTTAAAACGAGGCGGATCAGCGTGATCCACCAAATTCGTCTCCTGTAGACAAACAACTGACGGCGCGTGTAATTGCAGTAGAAGAGCTAAGTGGTGTAATTTATTCCTAATACCTCTACAGTTCCACTGAAGTATCTTGTACTCCATGGTTTAAGAGTGATTGGGATGCCCAGCGTGCTTAGATTTGTTATGATTATTTTTAGAACGAGGGGAACCCGGGGACCTTTGCCGGGGCTTGCCACCGGCAACCTCCATCCTCTGCGTAGACTCCCCTAGGTGAGGCCGGGAAGCCCCCCTCGAGGGAGCCGGATACGGGATGACGTGTGTATAAGACTGACGGCTGAGGGGGGCTAAGATATACTTTATTCATATCAGACTTGCCATTCTTCCCAGTAGGAGGGGGAGGAGAAGAAGCAGCAGCGTGGGAATAAGAGGACTTATCCCGCACTGAGGCAGAAGCAGGGGCAGAGGATGATGCAACAAGAGGAGAAGAGCTAGATGGAGTAGGAGAGTCAGATGCTGAGGTAGCGGTATAGTCAGTGGAAGTGGGAGAAACAGTGGAAATAGTAGAGTCAGTGGGAGCAGTAGAAACAGTGGTAGTGGTAGAGGAGGAACAGTGGGAAAGAGGAGGCTGAGACTGAACAGGTGTAGCAGGAGTGAGAGGATCAGTCTGGGTAGACACAGAACAAGTCTGAATCCCCACAGAGCACATCTGAGGCTGAGAGATCGCCGCCGAAGCATAGGAAACATTCGGCTTAGGAGTTGCATGCAACTCCTCCACCTTCTTCCTAGCTTCGAAATAAGAGACTCCCGAAGTGGCCTTGACTGTACAGACCTCCTTCTCTATCATCCACTTGGGGCAATCCCGAGAGGAAGAAGAGTGAGCACCTGCACAGTTTACACACTTAGCTGTCTCAGTGCACCCTACAGACTCATGACCCTGTCCACCACAACGTTCACAAACAGCCTGGGGAGAACGGCAAGCCTCTTTAGTGTGCCTAAATTGCTGGCATTTGAAACAACGCAAAGGGCTAGGGATGTATACTCTGACTGGGCAATGTTCATACCCTACAAGAACAGCATCGGGGAGCTTGGCCATACCGAAAGTCAAAACAACCGTGGGAGTCTTTACATGTTCGCCATTTGTAAAACGAGGAATAAATCTAGCGCTAACGACAAACTGATTGGCCATACCATCCACAGTGTCCTGTTCAGTCATGTACAAGAAATCCCTACAATAGGGTACCCCCTTGCAGGAATTCATTGAAACAGGGTTACATCATAGGAATGAAATTTTCGAAGCTTAAGTATATCCTTAACCTGAGAAGCATTACGTGTTTTAATGAGGAGGTCACCACTGGCAAGCTTCTTGACCTGGTCCACTGGCCCCGCACATCCATCAATCACCTTCTTAATTAAGAAGGGATTGAGGGACGCTAGGGTCACCGAACCAGACGCATGAAGAGTTACAAAGGAGGCATTCTCGGGGGTAATCACGTGCGTTAGAGAAGGACGATCGGGGGGGCTCACCCCTCACCCCTTTGGGGGGAGAGGAGGGAGGAACAATGTCCATCCCACTTCCCCTGAGGGGGGAAGTGAGAACCGCACCGGCATAGGTAGGTAGGGGAGGAAAAATGAAAGTTTGCTAAACCCTCTCAATCCTCTGTTCGGGGAGCCGCGTCCCTGGTAATTCAGGCCCAGAGCGATCAGTGGGGGGATCTCCCAGAGGTCAGAAAGCAAAGATCTAGCAAATACCAAGGACAAAGACACCTACTTTGCCACCAAAAAAGGGAGAGGAAGAATGAATACAAATATATTTATTAATGAAAAAAAAAGAGGCACCCAAGCCAAAAAAAATGCATGAAATCATAAACCGCCGAGAACACGTCCGCACGCCACGCCTAATGCAAGTCAAGTGTGTGTGGTAGTCTGGTTCTTGGTGTTTACTTATATGTTACTTAAGAGATACATTTTGTAGAATATAATTATAAAATAGTTTTACCTTGATATTTTATATTACTGAGGTGATAATGTTTTTTTATAAACTGTCGTATGATATATTTCTTTTATAAACTGTCATATATTTTGTTTCCTTAAAAACTGTCATATACAATTAGTGGTGCTTATTTAGTAAATATAATATATTTCTATTGATTTAGGATTCAGCGTCTATGCTAGATATAGTATTTTCATAAATGAACTTGAGCTGAGGTTATGTTCTGTCCATGTAGAGAGATTGTTTTCAGTCTTTATATTTAGTTCACGGTATACAGATATCTAGCACAATTAGTGTTTGCTTGGTTAATAATTTAAGTTATATTTGTATTAATTTAGAATATTCATATGAAACTTTCAATTTTGTGTACTTATTCAGTCAATATTGATAATTTGAATCAGCCATTCATATTGTTAGCTTGTGATTGGTAGAAGTTTTGCACTAAGTTGTTATTTCTACTATGCTTATGTAGCTGCTGCAGGTTCTCGTACAAAGATTGTGTAGTAGATAAAGAATTATTTTGAAATACAATAAGATCTATGAATAATTAACAAAATTTAAATTGAATGAATTACATTCGTGGTCCCATTATTGTTGAATTTCTACAGGTATGTTTTCTTTTAATAGGGACCTTGTGTTTTCCTGATGATGGCTGCGAGACGTTAGCCGAAAATTTGAAAAATAAAAAAATAAGATGTTTCCAAGCGTCCTTTTCCTCCTTACCCTTCTACAATGGAAGCTGAAATGCCCTAGGTCATCAGCTGATGTACTTTTTACTATATATATACAGTATATAATTTTCTTATACATTCTCCTCACCTTGACTTTCTTTCCCTCTCTTGTACTTCCCATTCCTGTTATGGTCATTACCCACTCAGCATCCGCAAACGTCTACCCTATTCACCATTTCCTTGAACATGGCATGTGTATTATTCACTCCATTTTGTTCATCTATCATTTGCAACTAAGATAATTGTTGCCGAATATTAGTCACATTAAAAACCCTATTCAACATATCATATATATTTCCGACTCACCAACGGCATATACAGTATATTCCTTCATTTGTAATGTCCCTCAATCCTGTCCTCTATTTCTCATTCCGTTTCTACAATTGCCTTCCCTACTTTCGCTTCCCGCCCCTATATTCTATTGTCTACTCATATTCGTTCACATTGAAGCACCGATCCAGTAATGACATGGTTTCGTTATCTACAATTATTTTTGTCTCATTATTACCCATCCTCCTTTTAGAAACACTCCTCCCTTTTCATTCATTTTTCTTCCTCATACTGGTCCCCGCCCTTACCTTTACATTTCACCCAGAGTATCTACTCTATCAATCCCTTCCCCAAAATAGTCTTATAAATACCAAACTACTCCTCTTCATCTATAATTTCATAGTTACTATCGATTCTGTATTCCCTCTTTTCCCTTCTTATACATTCTTCCCTTCCCTTCCTCTTCTTCTCTTTCCTACAACATTCGCTCCTTTACCCTCAGCCATCATCCCAAGCACCTACCCTACCCCTCCCTGCCATAACACCGTGATTCAGCCAAGGTAAGCTACTATCACTGACTTACACTGGCTTCTATTGAGAGGTGCTCGTAAAACAAGAAACCCAGGAGGCGACATAAAAAGACCACAACTTTTTCAAAACGTGATTTTTACTTCCTCATTCAGGACAAATAGGTCTGTGTAGATATCACTTGCCTCTAACATTTTTTAAGATTACTATTTTCTAAGAAACTTTCACTTCAGCACGTATAGGCGTGTGTAAATCTGTATTTGTGTTTGGCATTGTTTACAAGCATTTTATTATGATTACAATAGACATAATTATGAGGCATTAACATTAATGGTCAAATGCACTCATCACTATTATATTGTTTGTGACTCACACCATTTTATGTTATTGTTTAGTTATTTGTTTTGTTGAACAAACTAAATGGTTAAGCACCAATGCATCACATTAAAATTTGTACGATTTTCCTGTGTTTTTTATTCGTGAACACTTAGTCATTCACTTTCTTTGACACCACTACTATGGAAACATAATTTCCATTTGTTTCCCCTGTTTTTTCTTTATCATTATGATATAAATGACACATTTTCGGACATTCAAAATAGTAAACATACCGTTGATTTTCTCCTCCAGGAAATAGATTCAATACACATAATTATATATATAATAATTTCTTCCCCCTCTTTCGTTGTATTTGGGGATATGTTTTTTTGTTGTATTAATATTATTTTAACCATATCGTCACCGGTTTAGATATGCTGAGCAGAACATTATTGTTTGTGGAATGGCACTGTCCTGATGGACTATTGGTGGTTGTGAGTGTAGTCTATAACCAGAAGACAGTATTCAATCTTGGAAGCAAGCTGATCACACAAATCTACCGCACCTCACATTTCTCTCCTAAGACACACTAATGTTTATTAGTCAGTCATCCCTGGTCAGCATATCGTGGACGAGTGATTATTTACATGCAACAGATACACACGGATTATAATCTGTCTATTATGACGGGTTTAGAAATTGTTCCCGTAACTTGTTGTAACTCATGGGGGACTGGTGTTAATGGTAGAAATATCAGCTTTATTTATCAAATCTTTTTTGAATTATGAGAGGTTGGGAGGCGGTAATTTCAGACTCACCATAATGAATAGGTTACTATCCAGGGCGACTCTACTACCCATACACCATGTTCCAAATAACAATATTTCCTCCTGTTCTACAAGGAACCATTTATTTTATCTGTGTTATCACCAATTACCCAACTCGCTCCCATTGTTCATTCTCCCCAGACACACTTCATTACAGTATTATGATCCTTGAACCAGCACCCAGACACTCACCACCTTTCCCTCCCGTTCTTCCCTCACCTCTTTCTTCCCTTTTTTCCACCCCGTTTTCTTATTTTCCCTTCTTTCCTCACCCCAGTTCCTACTACTCCTTATTCCCTTCTTTCAACTATCCTATCCTATCTACCCCTTCTTCTCTCCCCCCACTTCAAGTCCTCATCCATACACGCCGTTAATCCCTCACCCCTCTCCTTCGTTCACCCCCTACCTCCACCTCCCCATTCTTCCCTCACCCTTTAACCCCATCTCTCCAACTGGCTATAAATACGCCACCCCCGTCCACTGAATGTCATAATGGTGATTCATGGTAGGGGTAATCACGGCGTCCAATCTGCCATTATAGTGGAGAATGGTGTTACCGTCCGAGCTGGATTAGTGATAGGGATAGGGATGGGGGAGGGAGGAGTGGTATTGTCCAAGACTTTGGACGATGTCAGCGGAGAATGACAACATAATTATTATGGGACACTGTGGCCAGATAATTTATTGATCATGAATGCTGGGGACAAAGGTAAATTACAGAGTAGGGCATGATAATATTAGCATTGCTAAGGACATTGATTTAACTTGTCGATGTCTACTTTCTTTATTTTCTTACCTGTCAAAGTGTTTTAGTTTTTGGTCTATGACTGTATATAAAGTATATAAATTATGTAAACTGTTATTATTTTCGTGCATTCGGTAGTGTCCGTCTGTCTGTTTGAGTGTCTCCTAAGATTTATCATTAGGTATTGCACTAAAATTAATTAAACTTGGTCAACCACTATAATGAATAGCTACTCACAAACAAAATAATTCATAGATTTGAACCCTTAAAGCCAAGATATAAAGCATTTGAGATATTATAGAACATTGTACGGTTTTGTTCGAGTTCGATACCGTACATTTGTGCATTTATGTCTGCACTTACTATTTGTGTACGCCATTCTAGCCTACATTTGTGGACAGGAACTGATTGAACCACAAAGATATAATCACTGGGATTCATTGGTTAATGTTTACCGTATAGTATATATCATTAGGAGGTGTTACAGTATTCATGACTACAATTGTACATTGTAGACCATAATATTACTGCAGGTCCACCAGGTCCAGGGATATTACAGCGATATAAGTCGTATATCCGGAGCTCTTAGTCCTGCCGCAGATATGTCGTAAACTTGGGTGGGTTAAATGGAGTCATTGTCCACCCGTCTCTCTCTGGCTTATCTGGCAATACAAACACGGAACACATGCAGACAAATGTGGTGGACGACCAAATGTGAACCATTTTACTCTTATTAGGATGGACCTCAAGGACTGAAATGCTTAAGGATACTTTTGTATTTAGCCTATAGACTCCTTTAATTAAAGAAGGACTGAAACCTCCCATGCTCGGGGTTTGTAACTTGAGTCTGAAGGATTAACTTGATCCCTGGGCTAAAATGACTTCTAGAAGGGCTAGAGACACGATCTCGGGGTTCAAATAGGGGTTTTTGAGGACGGCCAGTTCACTAGCGACATTTTCAACACCACCTGGGGTCATCTACAAGGTCAAAAAGTCATATTCTAAGGTCAAATTAGTGAACTTTTGAAATTTTTGCCCGTTTTTTGTGTCTAACTCATAAACGGTGAGAGATGGCTGATTGTAATAAGAGGCAAGTTTGTAGAGCTGTCCAAATTTGATATTTATTATCCATAGACTCCTTTAAAGAAGGACTGAAACCTCCCATGCTCGGGGTTTGTAACTTGAGTATAAAGGATTAACTTGAGTCCTGGGCTAAAATGACTTCTAGAAGGGCTAGAGACACGATCTCGGGGCCCAAATAGGGTTTTTTGAGGACGGCGAGTTCTATAGCGACATTTTCAACACAACCTGGGGTCATCTTCAAGGTCAAAAGGTCATATTTCAAGGTCAAATTAGTGAATTTTGGTATCCATCTGCACGACGAATCCAGACAGCCTTGGACAGCAGACTGTACAAGTTTCACTAGGCTGGAGGAGGCCTGCCAAATTATATCTACCTGCGCATGGCAAGGAGGTGGTGGTTGTAAGCTGAAGCTAACTCAGCAAACTGCTGAAGCCTTCACTGTGTCCACACGTAATAATGTGGATGCTGCCAAATTGCTTCTGGCAGAGAAAGACTTTGACTACGTTCTTCCTGCTATATTCGCGGATGAAGCCTTGGAAAAGTTTTTCGGCCAAGCCAGGCAAAGAAGCGGTGGAAACTTCTACATTGACGTAGTTGACATTATGGCTGCAGCTAAAATTGTAAATTTGCAGACACTCATTAAGCATGACATTATGCCAGAATCTAGTTCTCGTGTGCTTGATTGCGACAAGAATTGTACTACTTCCATAAATCCAAATGAGCGAAGTGAACTCATTGACGAGATCACTCCTCAAGACACTCAGGAACTCTTGAGGTCTGATGATACCCTTAAGCATAAAGTTGTTTATTTGGCCGGACACCTTGTTCATAAATATGGTGATAGCACTAATATGGAGAAGATCATTGATGATGATGGTAACAAGGTGTCATCTGAGTTCCTAGATAATTTGCATAGAGGTGGACTGTGTGTGCCGACTATGTCAACCGTCTTTTTGTACATAATGCCTATAATTTGCATGACAATACTAAAATGCGTTGCCGCTTTCAGTTTGCTGAGCTGTTATCCTTTGTAGATGCACCTGTATCTAGTAGTTATGCTGCATGTACTACTTTAGCTAACATTCTATTGAAAGCTCATGCCTTCAATGTAAGTGACAAAGAAAAGGCTGTGGGATGCTTCAGGAGGCAAGAAAAGTCTCCAACTAGTGATAGCTCTCCAACTAGTGATAGACATAGACATAGTTGTAATAGACATAGTGTTGTGATATGCATATAATGTTTATGTAATACGATATATGATAATAAATATTAAATGTTGACAGCTCTACAAACTTGCCTCCTATTACAATCGGCCATCTCTCACCGTTTATGAGTTAGACACAAAAAACGGGCAAAAATTACCAAAATTCACTAATTTGACCTTGAAATATGACCTTTTGACCTTGAAGATGACCCCAGGTGGTGTTGAAAATGTCGCTAGTGAACTCGCCGTCCTCAAAAACCCCTATTTGGACCCCGAGATCGTGTCTCTAGCGGCCCCTTCTAGAAGTCATTTTAGCCCAGGACTCGAGTTAATCTTTCATACTCAAGTCACAAACCCCAAGCATGGGAGGTTTCAGTCCTTCTTTAACCCCTTATTGGCGGCGCTCGACTTAAGTCGTGCACCAATTTGCAGCAAGTTAGGAGCATTATTAAGGCTTTTAAAGGGTTAAAATCAAGTGAAAATGGCCGGGAGCGCAGCGGGCCAGACAGCCGACTCCCAGGGCTTACCGCCGCCCATTAACTCATGTTCCCTGTGTTCTCGAGAGGCCGGCAGTGTAGCCAGTAGTGAGCATAGCTGGGAAAAATATACCGCTATACGCTAAACTCCCATGTTCGTGGCACCACTGCAAGAGAACCACGAGTGCTACGTAGCTCGTTCTGGTCTCATTTTGAATCTTTTAGTGCCTATTTTTTTGCTGAATACATTTCTTTTCATGCAGATACTTGATTGATCATTCAGGAGGGCCTGAATATGCCCAAATGTGCCCAAAACAGCTCTACAAACTTGCCTCCTATTACAATCAGGCATCTCTCACCGTTTATGAGTTAGACACAAAAAACGGGCAAAAATAACCAAAATTCATTAATTTGACCTTGAAATATGACCTTTTGACCTTGAAGATGACCCCAGGTGGTGTTGAAAATGTCGCTTGTGAGCTCGCCGTCCTCAAAAACTCCTATTTTGACCCCGAGATCGTGTCTCTAGCCCTTCTAGAAGTCATTTTAGCTCAGGACTCAAGTTAATCCTTCAGACTCGAGTTAAAAACCTCGAGGTCGTGACGCTCCAGTCCTTCTTTAAAGGAGTCTATGATTTAGCCCCTTAGACTAGTAAGTTCTTAAAACAATGCATAACATCGTGTGTAATTTGACGAAATATATTATCCTACCCTGACAATATCAACGCAACACAATTCATTAACATAAAGGTACACTTCGTAGATAAGACCATACAGGTCGACAGTAATTCAATTGATACGTTTAAGAAAAGAATGGACGATCATATGATGAAGATTGGATTAATATAAATTAATCAGTACGCAATTTTGTATTTCCCTTTCAAACTAATGTCTTCCTATACTATATAAAAACTTTCCTTGTGGGTATTTCCTGACCCATAAAGTTACACTTCATCCTATATCCCGGTACGGCTTTTTAGCCGAAGGGAGCGGAGGGTAGGGAGAGAGCCTTCTCCTTTACTGTCCTGTTCCACTATAAACTGTCCCTGTCTAGTAGTAGTACTTGTTACTTGGTGTGGAGTTTCTCAGCCGCGCTCCGTCACTAGATGTGACGCTCGTCGCAGCTGCCCTTAAACCATCTAGCACTTATAATCTTGTCTCACAGTGCCATCTTCTAAGTCATAACACTCCCTGAACAAATGTGTTTTAAGTGACTTTTTAAAGGCCTTTATGTTCGCACACCTTTTCACATTAACAGGTAGATTAT
Organism: Paralithodes platypus; assembly: GCA_032716605.1. NCBI lineage: Eukaryota > Metazoa > Arthropoda > Malacostraca > Decapoda > Lithodidae > Paralithodes > Paralithodes platypus. Next base: position 21,275,513 of record CM064578.1, read on the forward strand.
TATAAAGTCTCGGTGCACTCTTTTCGAAGGCCCTAAATTCAAATTCATGATTGCACCATGGCTCATTCAATTGATGCAGCACGTTGCCATGTCTCAGCATCATATCAGTGCCAACATTGAAGTCTTCCAATAAGTCTCGCACATATTCCGGCTTTCCAAAGTTCAAAGCTTGATACACTATAACACACAGTTTGAATATGATCCTCGCTTTCACCGGCAGCCAATGCAGGTCAATTAATGCCGGCGTTATACTCGCACGGAACGGTAAACTCTTTATTAATCTTGCTGCTCTATTCATTATAAGTTGTAGTTTCCGTAGCAAGTAATTTGGTAGTCGATAATATAGAGAATTACAATAGTCTAATTTACTAATTACATGATTGTGGATCAACATTTTGGTTATATTAATATCCAGATATTTTCTCACAAAAGCAATATTCCTCAGATGATAGGCAGAGATTCGCACTGTTTGATTAATCTGGTTTTTAAATGACAGTTAATAATAATAATAATAATAATAATAATAGTTCTTAAAGCTAGCGCATGCTAAGCTAGCTAAGGATAGCTCAATAAGGCCGATTAGGCGTATTTCCATTGGGGTCCTGTACTACTAACCCATCCCTTTGCTCATGAGGGATGGTAACGACTCAGTGCTTGTGAAAAATCTTTAATGCGCTGAGCGTGGGCGCGAACCCGGGCCTTCTGGGTGGAAGTCCGAGACGCTAGTCACTACACCAAGCGAGCCGCTGATAGTTCACTATCAACCAAGACTCCCAAATCCTTCACCACACTACTCACAATCATCACACTATCATTGATATTGAGGCTTTGCACGCCCAGTCTCTCAAAGTCCACCCGTCTGCCTACTAATAGGCATTCAGTTTTATTTTCATTTAATTTCAGTTGCTTTGACTCCATCCACTTCCCAATGTCTTTTAGTAAACCACTAATCTTCTCATCAACATTCACACGTCACTTAGTGCCAGATAGAATTGGGTGTCATCCGCAAACAGCTTGAATTTCACTCCATGTTTCATGAATATGCTAGATAGTGCAATTGTATATATACAGAATAGAATTGGTCCAAGTACACTCCCTTGAGGGACGCCCCTCTCTAGATGCTTCATCTCTGAGAATTTATTACCTATTTGCACACAATAAGTTCTGTTAGTAAGGTAACTTTGAAGGTATTCCAGCGCATTACCATCAATACCAATAGCTTTACAGTCTTCTATGCACCACTGTATCAAACGCAGCACTCAAGTCCAACAAAATTAAGATTCCACACTAAGCATTGTCCATTTGCACGAGTAAATCATTAATCACAGAGCACATCGTGGTTTCCGTAAAGTAAAGTCTCTATATGCGGACTGGTTGTCTGCGAGAGCCTTCACTAAACTCAAGTGATCCCATAACTGACCCAGAATTACATTTTCAATCATTTTTGATAGAAATGTTAAATTGGAAACAGGCCTAAAAGAGCTCAAGCATTGAAAATCAAGGCTCCCTTTAATAATAGGCTTCACAATCGCATTCTTTTCAGACGATGGAAATACATTATTTGCAATGCTACAGTTTATTATGACAACATATATGTCCAGAAAACTGTTAAAATTATTACTGTGCACTATTTCACGTATCGGTATAGGATCATTACTACAATGGGTAAGTTTGGCTTTCGTAACTATGGATTTAACTGTATTCAGATCCGTCATAGTAAATTCTGTTAACTTAGTCACAGTAGGCTCAGCTACAACAACGTCTTGAGTCTCGACTACTCCAAAATTTCCAACAATGGCACTAATTTATCACAAAAAAAGTCAGAAAAATCATTCGCCAATGTCATATCCGGAATCCCTTCTGGTAACTTATTTTTCTTCTTGTTTCCCGTCAAGTTGTCAAGTACCACATACAGTTTATTCATGTCAGATCCAGCTTCTTTTGCTTTATTCATATAGTATTCACGTTTTCTAAGCACAATGAGCCTGTTTTCTATATTCCGAGCTCTTTTATAGTTATCTCTTGCCTTTTCGGTTCGTAGACGTCTCCATAGCCTCTCATATTTCTTCTTGGCCTTTTTTGCTCTTTGAATATCAGCATTAAACCACGGCGCACTATCAACTATTACTATTTCCTTTTCAATAATGGGGCACATATCTTCGTATTTTTCTCTAGCAATGATGTTATACAAATTAGTGAAACATGACGTACAGTCATCTATTAATTCACCGTGAGCACAGTGTTCTCTTTTCTTAGTCAGTATTTCATTCGCAACAGTCGATATTAGTAGTTGTGGCTCAAATTTTCTTTTTGACCTACACTTTATTGTCATAGATTGTCTAGGTTTACTTACAAACGGCATGTTAAAAGTAACTAGTTTATGGACCGGCGAAATACAACACTCATCTTCAACATACAGCTCATTTATCATATCGCTTTCTCTATTCGTAAAAAGCAAGTCTAATGCATGACCACCTCTTGAAGTTGCAGTATGCACTTTATTTATCAAGTGGAAAGACTCCATCAATTCTATAAAGATAGTAGCATAGTAATCATTCGGAACATCCACCCACAGATTAAAGTCACCAAAGACGAATGTATTCGTACTAACCATATCAATTGTTTCCAAGTATAATATAAAATCATCAATAAATGTACTGGCACTTAAATTCGGGGGTCTATAAACAACAATAAAAGTACGTTTCCTGCCTCCAATCTCACAGCCCACCTGTATATGTTCAAAACTACCGAACCTTGCAGATTTACATATTTTCATCTTCTTAAACGTGTTTGTAAGAAAAATTCCCACCTCCCTTCCCTGTTCGTGGATTGTGCAAGAAGGTATGCGTTAAAGGAGTCATTTCAAGTATTTTAGCAGTATCGTATTCACTCAGCCATGTTTCAGTTACCGCTAGTACATTATATTTTGCCTCATTAATTAAGTCTCGAATTTCAAAGGTTTTATTCCCACTGATTGAATGTTTATCAGTCCCCCCTTTATCTTTATTAAAGCACTAGTTTCCATGATCAGTTAGGTCTCTCACCTTGACTATCTCACTCGAAAGGACCTCCGGGCACCGGGTATCTGATGATGAATGATACACGTCTTGTTTCCTGTATCTCATACAGTTTATGCACTTTCTCACAGTCTCTTTACAATCCTTCGACCTATGTGTTCCAGCACATTTAAAACAAACAGGCACTTCATTGTTTAGTTTAGCAGCACACTTATTTTCTACATGCCCAAATCTCTGGCAATGGAAACAAGCCAATGCATGGTACCTGTCTCTTATATTATGTACTCCCCATAGAAGTTTCACCTTGTCATTATTTTTATAGAAAGCCGCACGGACTTCAGGCTCACATTTCAGGATATAATGGACTGTACCTCCAGCTGCTGGTTTATCAAAAATCATGGCAATCTTTCCCCTAATATCTTCAATCGAATCAAGAAAATCATTCCTTGCAATTAATGTATCAATTATCTCACTCTTGGACTCTTCAGGTCGAACATTGCAAATCATCACTTTTGGGTTTAATTTTTTCACACTCTTTGTAGTAACAGCCGGCACCTCTATCAACTTTTTAACTGCATCATTCAGCATATCCACAGTGCCAAAATTCATCACCATGTTCCCTTTAGGGGTAAATTTCGTATCCTGAATTTGAACCCCCTTTAGCGCCTGAGAAATTTCTTCTCTCTTGTCAGTTGCCTTTTCATTCTCATCCTTCGCCTTCAGAACGAGTAGATTCTTCTTTTCTTTCTTCTTTCTTCTCCCCGTCACCACATCCGACCACCCAGGCGAGTCAGAAACCGCTGACGTTTGCGCGGGGTCAGCTCTTATAGCATCAACAACATTTCCCATACCACTAGTGACTCCTTGCATCCCCATCTTCACTACTTTCAATTGAGTTGAAAGTTCTTGAGTTATACCGTCTAGTCCTTGGGTCATCTTATCATTTAATTCACTCCTGATGATTTTTAGTTCAGCGCCCATTACATCAAAACCTTGGGTCATCGTTTCTTGAATTCAATCAATTCTTTCATCATTTCTTTCTTCATGTTCTCCATTTCCTTCTTAAATGAAGTTAACACTCCAAACTTTGTCTTACATGGATCACAGACATAGTTTATGTGCGCTATGTTTTCAGCCTTTATGCCAGTCAAGTGTTCACATTTGATATGGGCCCAGTTTTTGCAAGTTGAGCATCCAATCCACTTTAACTTCTCTCTCTCCCCATCAGTTTTCTCGCATTTATAACACTTTACGTCAGGAGCCATCCCAATGGCAAATAAAGGTTCGATAGAACAGTCTTTGTAACATGGGAGGCAGAGCTCAGGCAGAGCTCAGGCGGCACACGTCTAGATCTGTGTAGTGTAGGTCTGTGTAGTCTGAGTATCTGTGTACCTCTGTGTAACTTTGATCTTCCCGACTTACATTTCTGCCCCAACGTCTCTCATTTTGATCGGTTATATCAATGTATGGGTCTTTAACCCTTATTTAGCGGCGAGCAACATAAGTCGAGTTAAATAAAGCTGGACTATGTGGCGGCGCTCGACATAACTCGAGTGGCAATTTCAGCACGTAATGTGGCTGAGAGAGAGAGACAAGTGGTGGCAGGAGACTAGCGAGCGTATGACTGCTCCAGACCACCGCGGCGAACCTACTGACACAAATCTCAGCTCCCTCCTCCCTCTCTCACTCGCTACATACTCATTATGTACCGAAAGTACCGAATTACCTGCTTTTTGCACTCGCGTTGCACGGTTATTGCAAGAAAACTATCCATCATACAAGGATCGTTATGGTGTCATTCGAAAGCTCTGTTTATGCCCTTTCAGGGATAGGTACTTGTTTTACGTTCTGGGTCTTATTTAGGCATGAAAATGATCACGTAAACAGCCCTATTTTGGCTAAAAACACCCCGCTGTGCGGTACACATAAATAAACCGCATAGGCCGCTCGTAAGGTGTTAATAATGCAATCTTCTTCTTCTTCTTCTCAACTTATTTTCTTTTCCGCCTAAAATGTCTCCAGTTATTGTAGTTATTTTTCGTCTATTATCGTTGGCAACCTTTTCCTATTTTTCTCTTCTACATTTGACATAACATAAACTCCATTGGTTCTTGTATATAACCTATGATTGATTGAACTGAGCTTGATGGATATTGCAATGTGGAAGGGGTTAGGGCACGACAATAGAGATAAATAACAAATATACTAAATATAGGTTCAGATATGTAATATGTACAGCTTTGAAATAGAATGTACAGTTGGAGCCAGAAGTGATGATACATCTCACCAGCTGCAGCCATATTCTCCCGAGGTTATTTCTCTTGAGACATCTTAAATCATCTGAACTTTTAGTTATATTTTAGTTTAGTTCAGGTTTGTTGATTATCACCTTCTGGGACTTCACTAACTGAAAACACACATGATTGACATTGTTGCTCTCATCTCTTGTATATCTAAAGTTTTTTTAAACTCTTCTTGCTTCCAAATTTCATAAGCATTTCTCTTCTCATATTCTACTCTCAGATCGCCAGTATGGCTTCCTTAACACAAGCTCGCCTTTGCACACTAAGCACTCAAATTTCTCTATTTCTGACTTATTTACTATGCCCTTTCACACATCGAAACACCACAACTATATCTGTAAATTAAATCGAAATATTACCTGGCCGAACCAAATTATTGGTAGGCAAAATCGAGACTGCTTTAGGCTAGCTTTCCTTCTCGGCAAGCGAAACTAGTTGCAAGTCTTTGATTCGGAATTACTTTCCATAGGGTTTAGCCATTGTCCCCATAAATAAGTACCTGCACGTGTTGTGTTAGTGACCCCAAAGAAGTGGTGGAGCCTGTACATTGAATGGTGATGCCTCATAGGTCTTGTTCCAGTCTAGGGGGTGAAACATATGAAACACTTTTAGTTGCAACCAGCCCCTGCCATCTTGCCTTCGCAGAATGCATGGGGCTTAGTTGCTCATTCATGCCTCGAAGCAGCCCCATCTCTGAAGCTGCCTCGCTCCAGAGCTTCACTGTCTCATTTCCTAGACTCGGACCCTCACTTTCAGAACGTCACGTATTGAGCAATGAATTCACGAGGCATTGACCCCCTGTAGCATATTTTGAATATGGGAATGTTCATACAGTGCTATTTAACCCACTGAACCCCAGCTAGTTTAGAATAAATGTACATCCAGGGACTGGCCGTTTTGGCCAAATTTGTTTTTTTTCTTAAATGGAAGAAAAATGTGAGAAATGAAGAAAAACAAATACTCACCTCGGTCATTTGGGGGTCGTATGGGGGGGGGGGGGGGGCAGCCTCATACATCAGCTGGTGTCGGGCGGCCTTCAAACTTCCCGCCCGGGCAGCCATAGTTGAGCGCGGCAGCATGGCAGATGTACGATGCGGCAAGTTTTCGAGTGACGGTTATTTACACCACCCGAGCATCATGTGTGCCTTCATAGTTCATATATTAGCAACATGTATCACATAATGTCATTGTAAGTGAAGTTACAGTGTGAAAAGTGCTTAGATATAAGTCTTGTAAGTGCACACGAGTGGCAAGCCCAGTGAGCGTCGCCGTTGCCATGGATACTGGCGGCCATCATGGTCTCAGACAATAACAGAACGCACGAACTGACACCACACCCAGCTGACTGACACGCGCCACCAACACTTTCCCTTTTCTTGCGTTTCTCTCTTACTCCCTGCTTTATTCAGTTTTCATGTCAATTCCTCTCTTTATTCAGTTTATTACTTTATCATATGTTTTATAGTTATAGAATATGAGTTTCACACATTGTTTTATGCACGTTTGACTTAGAAATAGTATATATTTACACTTACTGGTGTCCGTCACTGTTTCATGTATATTTGAGTGTCAATCTCACTTACATATTGTGTTCGGCACTTTGTATATATTTATATTTACACTAGGTTTATATACACACACACTTCATAGCGTCTTTTATCGCAGTCTTTCAGTGCACTCGTTTAGAAATTGTCAAGGGTGTGATACTCCCTGAAGCAGTTCGGGAGACACAGTGGAACATCACATTCTCTGCACATCCACCTGGTATCTGTTCTCTCAGGCTGCCTCTGTGTCGTGTTGTGGCACACATGACACCGTCTTCGGGGTTTGTCATTGTTTTCTGTGGGCGGCACACATTCAGGGAAGTGGCGTTGTGTCAGCCTGGCAATCCCTTCTGCTGCTGGGCGTCGATGGGCGGGGGGTTGCTGGAAGTGTGGGCTGTAATGTATTCCCTACAACACCTCCCTGGACAACTCGATGCAGAAGTTCTCCATCGTTTCCTGCTTGCCGGTGATTGTTGAGTAGAGGATATGGCTGTTATAGAGGGTGAGATCAAAGGAGGTGGAAGAATAACTTCTTATACCACCTCATCGTCTTCCTTGCACACTCACATGACGAGATGACAGCATCTGATTTGTCCACCAGCCGCATGTTGATGTTATAATCACAGATGGCCAAAGGTTTCTTGATAGTTTCGCCAGTTGCTCTGTCACGACGTCTGCTGTCTTAGAAGATGGGAAGGTGGACTGTTGTGAGGACGTTCACATCCCGGTTATCCATCCAGGACAACATGAGGACATTGTTAGCCTGCTTGTGGGTGATGGAGCCCTTTTCCCGCCTGGGTGGTATTTCGGGCATGAAGATTATACAATGACAAGTATAATATAAAATCATCAATAAATGTACTGGCACTTAAATTCGGGGGTCTATAAACAACAATAAAAGTACGTTTCCTGCCTCCAATCTCACAGCCCACCTGTATATGTTCAAAACTACCGAACCTTGCAGATTTACATATTTTCATCTTCTTAAACGTGTTTGTAAGAAAAATTCCCACCTCCCTTCCCTGTTCGTGGATTGTGCAAGAAGGTATGCGTTAAAGGAGTCATTTCAAGTATTTTAGCAGTATCGTATTCACTCAGCCATGTTTCAGTTACCGCTAGTACATCATATTTTGCCTCATTAATTAAGTCTCGAATTTCAAAGGTTTTATTCCCACTGATTGAATGTTTATCAGTCCCCCCTTTATCTTTATTAAAGCACTAGTTTCCATGATCAGTTAGGTCTCTCACCTTGACTATCTCACTCGAAAGGACCTCCGGGCACCGGGTATCTGATGATGAATGATACACGTCTTGTTTCTTGTATCTCATACAGTTTATGCACTTTCTCACAGTCTCTTTACAATCCTTCGACCTATGTGTTCCAGCACATTTAAAACAAACAGGCACTTCATTGTTTAGTTTAGCAGCACACTTATTTTCTACATGCCCAAATCTCTGGCAATGGAAACAAGCCAATGCATGGTACCTGTCTCTTATATTATGTACTCCCCATAGAAGTTTCACCTTGTCATTATTTTTATAGAAAGCCGCACGGACTTCAGGCTCACATTTCAGGATATAATGGACTGTACCTCCAGCTGCTGGTTTATCAAAAATCATGGCAATCTTTCCCCTAATATCTTCAATCGAATCAAGAAAATCATTCCTTGCAATTAATGTATCAATTATCTCACTCTTGGACTCTTCAGGTCGAACATTGCAAATCATCACTTTTGGGTTTAATTTTTTCACACTCTTTGTAGTAACAGCCGGCACCTCTATCAACTTTTTAACTGCATCATTCAGCATATCCACAGTGCCAAAATTCATCACCATGTTCCCTTTAGGGGTAAATTTCGTATCCTGAATTTGAACCCCCTTTAGCGCCTGAGAAATTTCTACTCTCTTGTCAGTTGCCTTTTCATTCTCATCCTTCGCCTTCAGAACGAGTAGATTCTTCTTTTCTTTCTTCTTTCTTCTCCCCATCACCACATCCGACCACCCAGGCGAGTCAGAAACCGCTGACGTTTGCGCGGGGTCAGCTCTTATAGCATCAACAACATTTCCCATACCACTAGTGACTCCTTGCATCCCCATCTTCACTACTTTCAATTGAGTTGAACGTTCTTGAGTTGTACCGTCTAGTCCTTGGGTCATCTTATCATTTAATTCACTCCTGATGATTTTTAGTTCAGCGCCCATTACATCAAAACCTTGGGTCATCGTTTCTTTGAATTCAATCAATTCTTTCATCATTTCTTTCTTCATGTTCTCCATTTCCTTCTTAAATGAAGTTAACACTCCAAACTTTGTCTTACATGGATCACAGACATAGTTTATGTGCGCTATGTTTTCAGCCTTTATGCCAGTCAAGTGTTCACATTTGATATGGGCCCAGTTTTTGCAAGTTGAGCATCCAATCCACTTTAACTTCTCTCTCTCCCCCTCAGTTTTCTCGCATTTATAACACTTTACGTCAGGAGCCATCCCAATGGCAAATAAAGGTTTCGATAGAACAGTCTTTGTAACATGGGAGGCAGAGCTCAGGCAGAGCTCAGGCGGCACACGTCTAGATCTGTGTAGTGTAGGTCTGTGTAGTCTGAGTATCTGTGTACCTCTGTGTAACTTTGATCTTCCCGACTTACATTTCTGCCCCAACGTCTCTCATTTTGATCGGTTATATCAATGTAAGGGTCTTTAACCCTTATTTAGCGGCGAGCAACATAAGTCGAGTTAAATAAAGCTGGACTATGTGGCGGCGCTCGACATAACTCGAGTGGCAATTTCAGCACGTAATGTGGCTGAGAGAGAGAGACAAGTGGTGGCAGGAGACTAGCGAGCGTATGACTGCTCCAGACCACCGCGGCGAACCTACTGACACAAATCTCAGCTCCCTCCTCCCTCTCTCACTCGCTACATACTCAATTATGTACCGAAAGTACCGAATTACCTGCTTTTTGCACTCGCGTTGCACGGTTATTGCAAGAAAACTATCCATCATACAAGGATCGTTATGGTGTCATTCGAAAGCTCTGTTTATGCCCTTTCAGGGATAGGTACTTGTTTTACGTTCTGGGTCTTATTTAGGCATGAAAATGATCACGTAAACAGCCCTATTTTGGCTAAAAACACCCCGCTGTGCGGTACACATAAATAAACCGCATAGGCCGCTCGTAAGGTGTTAATAATGCAATCTTCTTCTTCTTCTTCTCAACTTATTTTCTTTTCCGCCTAAAATGTCTCCAGTTATTGTAGTTATTTTTCGTCTATTATCGTTGGCAACCTTTTCCTATTTTTCTCTTCTACATTTGACATAACATAAACTCCATTGGTTCTTGTATATAACCTATGATTGATTGAACTGAGCTTGATGGATATTACAATGTGGAAGGGGTTAGGGCACGACAATAGAGATAAATAACAAATATACTAAATATAGGTTCAGATATGTAATATGTACAGCTTTGAAATAGAATGTACAGTTGGAGCCAGAAGTGATGATACATCTCACCAGCTGCAGCCATATTCTCCCGAGGTTATTTCTCTTGAGACATCTTAAATCATCTGAACTTTTAGTTATATTTTAGTTTAGTTCAGGTTTGTTGATTATCACCTTCTGGGACTTCACTAACTGAGAACACACATGATTGACATTGTTGCTCTCATCTCTTGTATATCTAAAGTTTTTTTAAACTATTCTTGCTTCCAAATTTCATAAGCATTTCTCTTCTCATATTCTACTCTCAGATCGCCAGTATGGCTTCCTTAACACAAGCTCGCCTTTGCACACTAAGCACTCAAATTTCTCTATTTCTGACTTATTTACTATGCCCTTTCACACATCGAAACACCACAACTATATCTGTAAATTAAATCGAAATATTACCTGGCCGAACCAAATTATTGGTAGGCAAAATCGAGACTGCTTTAGGCTAGCTTTCCTTCTCGGCAAGCGAAACTAGTTGCAAGTCTTTGATTCGGAATTACTTTCCATAGGGTTTAGCCATTGTCCCCATAAATAAGTACCTGCACGTGTTGTGTTAGTGACCCCAAAGAAGTGGTGGAGCCTGTACATTGAATGGTGATGCCTCATAGGTCTTGTTCCAGTCTAGGGGGTGAAACATATGAAACACTTTTAGTTGCAACCAGCCCCTGCCATCTTGCCTTCGCAGAATGCATGGGGCTTAGTTGCTCATTCATGCCTCGAAGCAGCCCCATCTCTGAAGCTGCCTCGCTCCAGAGCTTCACTGTCTCATTTCCTAGACTCGGACCCTCACTTTCAGAACGTCACGTATTGAGCAATGAATTCACGAGGCATTGACCCCCTGTAGCATATTTTGAATATGGGAATGTTCATACAGTGCTATTTAACCCTCTGAACCCCAGCTAGTTTAGAATAAATGTACATCCAGGGACTGGCCGTTTTGGCCAAATTTGTTTTTTTTCTTAAATGGAAGAAAAATGTGAGAAATGAAGAAAAACAAATACTCACCTCGGTAATTTGGGGGTCGTATGGGGGGGGGGGGCAGCCTCATACATCAGCTGGTGTCGGGCGGCCTTCAAACTTCCCGCCCGGGCAGCCATAGTTGAGCGCGGCAGCATGGCAGATGTACGATGCGGCAAGTTTTCGAGTGACGGTTATTTACACCACCCGAGCATCATGTGTGCCTTCATAGTTCATATATTAGCAACATGTATCACATAATGTCATTGTAAGTGAAGTTACAGTGTGAAAAGTGCTTAGATATAAGTCTTGTAAGTGCACACGAGTGGCAAGCCCAGTGAGCGTCGCCGTTGCCATGGATACTGGCGGCCATCATGGTCTCAGACAATAACAGAACGCACGAACTGACACCACACCCAGCTGACTGACACGCGCCACCAACACTTTCCCTTTTCTTGCGTTTCTCTCTTACTCCCTGCTTTATTCAGTTTTCATGTCAATTCCTCTCTTTATTCAGTTTATTACTTTATCATATGTTTTATAGTTATAGAATATGAGTTTCACACATTGTTTTATGCACGTTTGACTTAGAAATAGTATATTTACACTTACTGGTGTCCGTCACTGTTTCATGTATATTTGAGTGTCAATCTCACTTACATATTGTGTTCGGCACTTTGTATATATTTATATTTACACTAGGTTTATATACACACACACTTCATAGCGTCTTTTATCGCAGTCTTTCAGTGCACTCGTTTAGAAATTGTCAAGGGTGTGATACTCCCTGAAGCAGTTCGGGAGACACAGTGGAACATCACATTCTCTGCACATCCACCTGGTATCTGTTCTCTCAGGCTGCCTCTGTGTCGTGTTGTGGCACACATGACACCGTCTTCGGGGTTTGTCATTGTTTTCTGTGGGCGGCACACATTCAGGGAAGTGGCGTTGTGTCAGCCTGGCAATCCCTTCTGCTGCTGGGCGTCGATGGGCGGGGGGTTGCTGGAAGTGTGGGCTGTAATGTATTCCCTACAACACCTCCCTGGACAACTCGATGCAGAAGTTCTCCATCGTTTCCTGCTTGCCGGTGATTGTTGAGTAGAGGATATGGCTGTTATAGAGGGTGAGATCAAAGGAGGTGGAAGAATAACTTCTTATACCACCTCATCGTCTTCCTTGCACACTCACATGACGAGATGACAGCATCTGATTTGTCCACCAGCCGCATGTTGATGTTATAATCACAGATGGCCAAAGGTTTCTTGATAGTTTCGCCAGTTGCTCTGTCACGACGTCTGCTGTCTTGGAAGATGGGAAGGTGGACTGTTGTGAGGACGTTCACATCCCGGTTATCAATCCAGGACAACATGAGGACATTGTTAGCCTGCTTGTGGGTGATGGAGCCCTTTTCCCGCCTGGGTGGTATTTCGGGCATGAAGATTATACAATGACAAGTATAATATAAAATCATCAATAAATGTACTGGCACTTAAATTCGGGGGTCTATAAACAACAATAAAAGTACGTTTCCTGCCTCCAATCTCACAGCCCACCTGTATATGTTCAAAACTACCGAACCTTGCAGATTTACATATTTTCATCTTCTTAAACGTGTTTGTAAGAAAAATTCCCACCTCCCTTCCCTGTTCGTGGATTGTGCAAGAAGGTATGCGTTAAAGGAGTCATTTCAAGTATTTTAGCAGTATCGTATTCACTCAGCCATGTTTCAGTTACCGCTAGTACATCATATTTTGCTTCATTAATTAAGTCTCGAATTTCAAAGGTTTTATTCCCACTGATTGAATGTTTATCAGTCCCCCCTTTATCTTTATTAAAGCACTAGTTTCCATGATCAGTTAGGTCTCTCACCTTGACTATCTCACTCGAAAGGACCTCCGGGCACCGGGTATCTGATGATGAATGATACACGTCTTGTTTCCTGTATCTCATACAGTTTATGCACTTTCTCACAGTCTCTTTACAATCCTTCGACCTATGTGTTCCAGCACATTTAAAACAAACAGGCACTTCATTGTTTAGTTTAGCAGCACACTTATTTTCTACATGCCCAAATCTCTGGCAATGGAAACAAGCCAATGCATGGTACCTGTCTCTTATATTATGTACTCCCCATAGAAGTTTCACCTTGTCATTATTTTTATAGAAAGCCGCACGGACTTCAGGCTCACATTTCAGGATATAATGGACTGTACCTCCAGCTGCTGGTTTATCAAAAATCATGGCAATCTTTCCCCTAATATCTTCAATCGAATCAAGAAAATCATTCCTTGCAATTAATGTATCAATTATCTCACTCTTGGACTCTTCAGGTCGAACATTGCAAATCATCACTTTTGGGTTTAATTTTTTCACACTCTTTGTAGTAACAGCCGGCACCTCTATCAACTTTTTAACTGCATCATTCAGCATATCCACAGTGCCAAAATTCATCACCATGTTCCCTTTAGGGGTAAATTTCGTATCCTGAATTTGAACCCCCTTTAGCGCCTGAGAAATTTCTTCTCTCTTGTCAGTTGCCTTTTCATTCTCATCCTTCGCCTTCAGAACGAGTAGATTCTTCTTTTCTTTCTTCTTTCTTCTCCCCGTCACCACATCCGACCACCCAGGCGAGTCAGAAACCGCTGACGTTTGCGCGGGGTCAGCTCTTATAGCATCAACAACATTTCCCATACCACTAGTGACTCCTTGCATCCCCATCTTCACTACTTTCAATTGAGTTGAAAGTTCTTGAGTTATACCGTCTAGTCCTTGGGTCATCTTATCATTTAATTCACTCCTGATGATTTTTAGTTCAGCGCCCATTACATCAAAACCTTGGGTCATCGTTTCTTTGAATTCAATCAATTCTTTCATCATTTCTTTCTTCATGTTCTCCATTTCCTTCTTAAATGAAGTTAACACTCCAAACTTTGTCTTACATGGATCACAGACATAGTTTATGTGCGCTATGTTTTCAGCCTTTATGCCAGTCAAGTGTTCACATTTGATATGGGCCCAGTTTTTGCAAGTTGAGCATCCAATCCACTTTAACTTCTCTCTCTCCCCATCAGTTTTCTCGCATTTATAACACTTTACGTCAGGAGCCATCCCAATGGCAAATAAAGGTTTCGATAGAACAGTCTTTGTAACATGGGAGGCAGAGCTCAGGCAGAGCTCAGGCGGCACACGTCTAGATCTGTGTAGTGTAGGTCTGTGTAGTCTGAGTATCTGTGTACCTCTGTGTAACTTTGATCTTCCCGACTTACATTTCTGCCCCAACGTCTCTCATTTTGATCGGTTATATCAATGTATGGGTCTTTAATAATGCAATCTTCTTCTTCTTCTTCTCAACTTATTTTCTTTTCCGCCTAAAATGTCTCCAGTTATTGTAGTTATTTTTCGTCTATTATCGTTGGCAACCTTTTCCTATTTTTCTCTTCTACATTTGACATAACATAAACTCCATTGGTTCTTGTATATAACCTATGATTGATTGAACTGAGCTTGATGGATATTGCAATGTGGAAGGGGTTAGGGCACGACAATAGAGATAAATAACAAATATACTAAATATAGGTTCAGATATGTAATATGTACAGCTTTGAAATAGAATGTACAGTTGGAGCCAGAAGTGATGATACATCTCACCAGCTGCAGCCATATTCTCCCGAGGTTATTTCTCTTGAGACATCTTAAATCATCTGAACTTTTAGTTATATTTTAGTTTAGTTCAGGTTTGTTGATTATCACCTTCTGGGACTTCACTAACTGAGAACACACATGATTGACATTGTTGCTCTCATCTCTTGTATATCTAAAGTTTTTTTAAACTATTCTTGCTTCCAAATTTCATAAGCATTTCTCTTCTCATATTCTACTCTCAGATCGCCAGTATGGCTTCCTTAACACAAGCTCGCCTTTGCACACTAAGCACTCAAATTTCTCTATTTCTGACTTATTTACTATGCCCTTTCACACATCGAAACACCACAACTATATCTGTAAATTAAATCGAAATATTACCTGGCCGAACCAAATTATTGGTAGGCAAAATCGAGACTGCTTTAGGCTAGCTTTCCTTCTCGGCAAGCGAAACTAGTTGCAAGTTTTTGATTCGGAATTACTTTCCATAGGGTTTAGCCATTGTCCCCATAAATAAGTACCTGCACGTGTTGTGTTAGTGACCCCAAAGAAGTGGTGGAGCCTGTGCATTGAATGGTGATGCCTCATAGGTCTTGTTCCAGTCTAGGGGGTGAAACATATGAAACACTTTTAGTTGCAACCAGTCCCTGCCATCTTGCCTTCGCAGAATGCATGGGGCTTAGTTGCTCATTCATGCCTCGAAGCAGCCCCATCTCTGAAGCTGCCTCGCTCCAGAGCTTCACTGTCTCATTTCCTAGACTCGGACCCTCACTTTCAGAACGTCACGTATTGAGCAATGAATTCACGAGGCATTGACCCCCTGTAGCATATTTTGAATATGGGAATGTTCATACAGTGCTATTTAACCCACTGAACCCCAGCTAGTTTAGAATAAATGTACATCCAGGGACTGGCCGTTTTGGCCAAATTTGTTTTTTTTCTTAAATGGAAGAAAAATGTGAGAAATGAAGAAAAACAAATACTCACCTCGGTCATTTGGGGGTCGTATGGGGGGGGGGGGCGGGGGGGCAGCCTCATACATCAGCTGGTGTCGGGCGGCCTTCAAACTTCCCGCCCGGGCAGCCATAGTTGAGCGCGGCAGCATGGCAGATGTACGATGCGGCAAGTTTTCGAGTGACGGTTATTTACACCACCCGAGCATCATGTGTGCCTTCATAGTTCATATATTAGCAACATGTATCACATAATGTCATTGTAAGTGAAGTTACAGTGTGAAAAGTGCTTAGATATAAGTCTTGTAAGTGCACACGAGTGGCAAGCCCAGTGAGCGTCGCCGTTGCCATGGATACTGGCGGCCATCATGGTCTCAGACAATAACAGAACGCACGAACTGACACCACACCCAGCTGACTGACACGCGCCACCAACACTTTCCCTTTTCTTGCGTTTCTCTCTTACTCCCTGCTTTATTCAGTTTTCATGTCAATTCCTCTCTTTATTCAGTTTATTACTTTATCATATGTTTTATAGTTATAGAATATGAGTTTCACACATTGTTTTATGCACGTTTGACTTAGAAATAGTATATATTTACACTTACTGGTGTCCGTCACTGTTTCATGTATATTTGAGTGTCAATCTCACTTACATATTGTGTTCGGCACTTTGTATATATTTATATTTACACTAGGTTTATATACACACACACTTCATAGCGTCTTTTATCGCAGTCTTTCAGTGCACTCGTTTAGAAATTGTCAAGGGTGTGATACTCCCTGAAGCAGTTCGGGAGACACAGTGGAACATCACATTCTCTGCACATCCACCTGGTATCTGTTCTCTCAGGCTGCCTCTGTGTCGTGTTGTGGCACACATGACACCGTCTTCGGGGTTTGTCATTGTTTTCTGTGGGCGGCACACATTCAGGGAAGTGGCGTTGTGTCAGCCTGGCAATCCCTTCTGCTGCTGGGCGTCGATGGGCGGGGGTTTGCTGGAAGTGTGGGCTGTAATGTATTCCCTCAACACCTCCCTGGACAACTCGATGCAGAAGTTCTCCATCGTTTCCTGCTTGCCGGTGATTGTTGAGTAGAGGATATGGCTGTTATAGAGGGTGAGATCAAAGGAGGTGGAAGAATAACTTCTTATACCACCTCATCGTCTTCCTTGCACACTCACATGACGAGATGACAGCATCTGATTTGTCCACCAGCCGCATGTTGATGTTATAATCACAGATGGCCAAAGGTTTCTTGATAGTTTCGCCAGTTGCTCTGTCACGACGTCTGCTGTCTTGGAAGATGGGAAGGTGGACTGTTGTGAGGACGTTCACATCCTGGTTATCCATCCAGGACAACATGAGGACATTGTTAGCCTGCTTGTGGGTGATGGAGCCCTTTTCCCGCCTGGGTGGTAGTTCGGGCATGAAGATCCGATTCTTCCTGACAGTGCCACAGGCTCCTGTAGTGCGGCTATGCAGGAACTTGGCAAGGGAGGGGCTGGTGTACCAGTTGTCCAGGTACAGTATGTGGCCCCTGTCCAGGTAGCCCTGCAGCATGGTGATGACGACGGCCTCAGAAATTCCGTATGTCCTCGTTTCCACCAATTCTGTTTTCTTGCCCATATACAGAATTAGGTCCTGGATATAACCGGTTCGACAGTCACACATCACGAAGGTCTTCAGGCCATATCGATGTCGTTTGCTGGGCATGTACTGCCGGATGCCAATATTCCCCTCCACAGCAGCAAACTCTCATCAATAATGAGCTTCTGATGGGGTTTGAAGGCGGCAGCAAGCTTCACCTTTAGGTACTCGAAGATGGGTCTTATCCTCTCCAATGGGGTCCTTCATAGCTCTTGGTTGACTTTGATTTCTGGTGTGGGCTGCCAGGCTGTCAATGAAATGTAGGTTCCCCATTATGGCTGCGAACCTATTTCTGCTCATTATTTGGCCAAAAATAGGGGTTCGGACGAGGGGATCCCAGGACCAGTACTATTTTATGGAGGATTTCCTTGTGACCCCCATCAGCATGACAACGGCCAAGAATGTGTAAAACTCCGGGACATCAAGGGAGGACCATGACAGCCTTGCAAGGTATTTTGACTGCTCCTTCCCACCCATGAAATAATAATTGTACCAGTTGGTCTGGTCAACAATTAGAGCCACGAGATTGGTAGTGAAGAACTGCCTGAAGATTTCAAGCCTCGTGGTCTGCCGCCCCTGGTTTGGGAGCGTAGGGCCGGCAATCCCAGCGCCCACAAAGTTGTAGTCGGTGGGCACAAAGTTGTCGCCATCAACCCAATCCCACACGTCGGGTTGAGCGGCACCTTCGTCGTCAGAGTCGTCAGGAGGGGAGTCACCATCAGGGCGGGAGGGCCTTTCCCTGCCTCTTGCCCCTCTTCTTGCCCCTCTTGGCCTTTTTGCTCCTCTTGCCTATGCCCACGGCCTTGGTCGAGCCGGCCCAGCCCTTGCTCTCGCACCGCCAGGGGTGGGGCGTATTAGGGTCACCTTAGACACCCTTCGGCCACGCACACGCACAGGAACACGGGCACGCCCACATATGTTTATAGGGCGTTGCGAACGATCAGGGCGTTGTGGCGACGCAGGCGGTGAAGGTGTCTGAGTGTCGTGTCTGTGGGAGATCCCAGGCTGAGGATAATGTACAGGTGAGTATGGTAGTGGTCCGGGAGGTGATGGTGGGGGCGAGTCAATACGGGGTGATGAGGGAAACAGGCGGCGTGCGGCAGGGCATGGGTGGCGGCGTGGTGTGGCGGCGTGGGTGGCGTGGTGGAGAGGATTCTAGGGCAGGTATATCCTCATCTGTTGCTTCTGAAGAAGAAGTCAATGGCTGGGCTGCTAATATGGCTGCACCCCTGCGCAACCCATAGAAAGTGTGAGGGGTTGGCGCCTTTAGTGGAGAGGGAATGAAGGGTGGTGGGGAAGGCAAACGCGGTGGGGGAGCACCACGGCGAGGCACGTGTGGTGTCGGATCTTGACCTTGGCCCACCTCATCCTCCTCCTCCTCCTCCTCCCCCTCCAAATCCTCACCTCTTCTCTTCTCAGCCCTACGATGAGAAGGTGGAATGTTGAGGAAGGCCATGGGGTCTGGGTCATCTTCCTCCTCCTCATTTTCCTCTTCCCCACTTGCTGGGGACTCCACTATGTCACGGGGGGGGGGGGGGGAGCAGGGGAACGATAGCTACTCTCCTCCCTTTGTTGTAACCTGGCATACCATTCAGCGATGGGGAGATAGGATTCCTCCTCATGCATTTCATCATACTCGGCCACAGTGGGACTATATTCGTCCTCTGAATCGTCATTCGATGATCCAGTTTCACTATCAGGCTCATCACTCTCCTCAAGTATGGCCAAGGCATCGGCCAGGGATATTCCCCTGCGTGGGTAACGGCGTGGTAAATCCGACATGGTGTTGCACTCGCGAGATGTACGGGTAAACTTACTTTCCTTTGTCACGCATGTCCCTTGTCCAAACAAACCGAGATTTGTGTGTTGCCATACATTGCCTACATCCTAAGGAATATCCCATAAAAATATCAAGCCTATAGCTACTATAGGACAAGAGTAAATAAGGTCGAAAGTCGTTGGGAGATAGGTGGGTACAGTGTCTTTCATCACCTCCCCCGCATGACCACCCGTCCGGCAGGACTTGGGGGATAGCTGAGCATGGTCAAGTACGTACATCCTAAGGTGTGTCTCACACAAATTTCAAGCCTATAGCTACCATAGGACAAGAGTAAATGAGGTCGAAAGTCGTTATGACCACCCGCCCGGCAGCACTAGGGTGACAACTGAGTATGGCATTATAATGCATACATCCTAAGGAGTGTTTCACACAACTCTCAAGCCTGTAGCTCCCATACGACAGGAGTAAATAAGGTCCAAAGTCGCGGTGAAATAAGTGGGTAAACTGGCGCCACTAATCCCACCACCACCACCCGCGCGGCCTGGCTGGCCACTTCACGTGTACCGGCCTTGTTTGGCAACACTCTACGGTACCTCCCCTACCATTCTCAAACCATTTCCTACCATACGAGCCGAATAATAGAAGTTTTAGTGGTGGACGCATGGATTGCGTCGCTGGGGTTTAGCGTTACATACATTGTGGACGCAAACGCTGCGTCGCTGGGGCTCAGTGGGTTAATCAGGGAACAATGAGGGTATTTGTGTTTGGCATTTTGGTGGGCTTTGTGGTAGTGCACTGATACTAGGTACAGAATACATTCCATCCTAATAATATTTTCTCATTGATATATATCGGATTCGAACCAGGGACCATTGGATTACCAGTCCAATGGCATGACCACTCCACCACACCTTCCCTTAATATATATATATATATATATATACATATATACAGTACTGTATAAATACATACACTGAAGGGAAGAGATTATATATGTAGTGACTAAGATTTGCTTTCCAATACCTATTAATGTGAAACGAGTTTATATGTATTTTAGCCAAGGATATAATTTTAAATAACATGAATTTCAGATACAACTTTCAAGAACATCTCTACATGTATTGCTGTGTATCTTAGTAATATGTTTTACTTATTGTCCAATATGTACTGTTCACATTCTTATAATTACTGACATTGGTGTTACTCCTCCAGTGAATCTGTATCACACAAAAAACATTTTCCGGCATATTGTTTCTTAAATTCTTCTTTGATATCTTCCTAATGAAATATTTATCACAATAACCCCACTACCTACTACTATCTGCCTTAAAGCCATTCTCCAAGACTAACTCACAATAACAGCAAGACTTTGTCAAAGAATGAATTGGTAATGGAACATTGCAGGATAAACTATCCCACCCTTCCTTTATTACTTCCATCTAACAGTGGTAACAGATAGTAGGGTCATTAGCATGAGAGAAATGGGGATTAACGACGTGCCTAAATCTTTACACACGAGATAATGAGATAAGTTCTTTGACATCACTTATACTCTTCCATACGTACATTATTCTGCGAGTTATTGATCACTTGTTAAAATGTTATCTACTTAGGTTCCTTGTTTCAGAATTCATCGAGTGTTTATTATTTCGCTTATCCTCCCGTATAAATTTGTAGAGTCAGAATAGCTGTTATATATAACAGCTATTCTGAATTGACTACAGAGATTCAGAAAACTGTCCTTCACCAGCGGTCCAGAGGAAGCTGACGAAGTGCCTACATCAGATGATCCTCAACAAATAAACAATGGAGACACTTGGTTGAGCCCGATAACTTTTTATCTTCTACTTTACTTCTCATTTCTCAACTCATTCATCCTCTATCCAATTACTCTACTCTCCTACTTTACTCCAGCCATCATCATCATCATCCTCATCAATTCTCACTTACTTTCTACTGAAGAAGAAGCATGAAGCTGCTAAAAATCGTTCTGGTTATGTACTTTGTGAGCCCAGCAACAAGCACCAAAATTACTTATGAAGACATCTTAAGACATCTTATTGTGGAAGGCAAAATTGCTCTCAGAAAAAGGCAAAAAGTAGACAATAAACTTGCCATAACCTTCAATGAAATATGCTTGAGAGAAAATCTCCTGCCCATATATACAAAGAATATATATATATATGTGAGAGATAGGTTTGTTCCTAGGGAACCGAACATTGTAGAGGAAAATGGTGACAAGCGTTGCAACAAACAGCATCTTTATTTTCCAGAAGCACTTTTAGAGCTTTCAAGTTTAGGATCGATGAACATATGGAGCAGTCGAGCAGGACCGGTCTCCCTATCAGCAAGCCTCCTCACTCAAGTGTAAGAGATCATTGCTACGATTGTAAAGTGTCTGTTAATCCCCCGTGACTTCACTATTATTGATTCTGGTAATACTGAAAATCTAAGGATACTAGAGTCCCTCCACATTTATATAAATAAACCCTCTCTCAATAATTATCAGTCTGCTGTTCCTCTAAGCATTGTACAGTAACTTGTGAGCATAGAAGAATTACCCCTTTTCCTCTTTTAATATATAAAGTTATGGCTATTTTTTCTTTTCTGGCATTCTATACTATATTGCCTTTTAAATATTGCAAGTTTATCCTCCCACTGTAATTTACTTTCAATATTGAAGTTGTATAGTTTCAGTTTACAAATATCGCACAATTTTGCTTATTTATAAATATACGAGTGTAATGTAGGTTTTTTTCTTGTTTTAGATCACTGATGATGACATAAAGTTATGTGTCGAAACGTCTGGAAAATAAAGATGCTGTTTGTTGCAACGCTTGTCATCCTTTTCCTCTCTCTATATATATACTGTATATATATATTATATATATATATATATATATATATATATATATATATATATATATATATATATATATATATATATATATATATATATATATATATATATATAGATAGATATATATAAAGGCAGCCTCAATAGAAAGGGGATAGAATGACGAATGAGGACATACGAGAGAGGTGTAGTGTGGATAAAGATGTGATGGAAAGTGTGAAATAGAACACCTTGGGATGGTTCGCCCATGTGAAACGTATAGTTAGCGAGAGAATGACTAAGAGAGTGTACGAGAGTGAGGTGGAAGGACAGAGAGGGAGAGGTAGACCAAGTGAGAGGTGGAAAGAAGGAGTTAACCCCTACTGTACAGGAGGATACAGTAATAAACATCCCCCCCCCCACAGTCCCAAGCAATGTGGCCAAAATGGCAAGATGGAACAACCTTCCACCTCAAAAGATGAAGGAAGACTGGCTCTTCCAGCATTCAGAGGGTTTGATATAAGCTGAGAAGTGTTGCCATATCGAGAGCAGTACTCAAACGGTCGTGGTACCAGGCACAGCCTGATACAGGCAGTTACAAGGAAAGTACAATACTGACGGCTCCCAGCCGTCGCTGGGACTGGCAAGTGACTTATCTACTGACGGCTGGTAGACGTCGCTGGGATTGGACGGGTTAAGAAGTATATAAGCGAAGGCGGTGTTGGATGTATCGACTGACTGAGGACAGAGGTGCATGGGGGCGTTTTGTTCGTAGCCACTTCTTCGGGGATCACGGCGTCCGGCAATAGAGAGATAGATAGATAGATGAACGTTCATTCGCACCCAGTTAAGTACGTTGCATATAACCTGAAATGGATTTTCCAAAATAAAGTTTAGAATTATCGTATGCTAAAACATCTTCAAGCAGATTTAACGTGGGTAAACCACAAATACAGGTACACACACAATGACACCTAAACACACATGTATACACCATCCCATAGACAAACACAAAATGACACCTGAACACATATCTATATACCATCCCATAGACAAACACAAAATGACACCTGAACACACATGTATACACCATATTTATCAATACACATATTTTTATCAATATGTTCGCAAGAAACGAATATTACCATAATTACCCAACAAGGCAAAATCAACAGCTGCGTGTCAGTAGAGTAAGAACAACTTTAAATCAAAAGTCATTTAGATATAAAGGTGCATTGTTGTGGAATCGCTATTCAACAAAGCTATTTCAAGTAAACTCTATCTCGACATTTAAGATGAAACTTACGGATTTTATATTAAAAAATCAAATACAAGAGAACCTTTGAGGTTTCAACATCGTACAGTAATTTATCTAGTGTATTTTCTCTAGATGCAATTAAGGTGATTTTAATAGCACTGCCCTTTGTTGAATAACGAGCTGGGTTCTTGAAGGCCTGCATGACTCTATGCTATAAACAATTCCGTGAATTGCCGGTATTAGTGGATTACTGGAAGGCTTCAAAAATGTTAAACACAATAATAAAATATCCTCTAATTTCGGATAATATATTTCCTATGTACTCTATTTTCGGATAATATATTTCCTGGAATCTATAATCCCAATGATATGTCATCTTTCATGGTTAAAATATACGAATTAACTATAACACTCTACTATCGCATATAAATATCATATGAATATCTTTCCAATTTCAATCAACTACGGCTTTGTATTTGTTATCTTCCACATTACTCACTAGTTACACTTATATATAGTAGTGTATATACTTAAGTATACAGTAGGATGCAGTACTAATGTTTTTTTTTCTTGTTTTGGGTTTATCTGGGTGTTCCATATCAGCGCAATGTTATATGAGCAATGGAATTGAGGGCATATATACCATTAGGTATTCAGTCCTCATGTCATAGTAGGAGTAACTTCAAACTGTATTATTTTTCTGTATGCTAATGTAATGTACCTATTATGACAATAAAATATTTGCATTTGAATTTTTAATTTGAATCCCATAGATACACACAGGTACACAGTCAATGACACCTGAACACACATGAAGCCATAGAACACTTATCTTCTGATCTAACTTAATATTTCCAATTGGGGCAGAGAAAACCTTGTTACTGTTAATGCTTCCAAAACCCAATTTCTCCATCTAACTACCCGTCCGAAACTCCAAAAGGACTATCCCTTATTCTTCAACAATACAAAAATCAATCCTTCATCTTCTCTTAATATTCTTGGTGTCTCTATTTCTTCTGCTCTCACTTGGAAATACCATATTACCAGTCTTGCTAAGGCAGCCTCCCAGAAGTTGGGTGTGCTCAACCGCCTCAAGGGGTTCATTTCCCCTGCACTGCTTCTTTCTCTGTACACAATGCATCCTTGTAATGACTATTGTTCACATGTGTGGGGAGGATCCTCTCACAACGCACTTCTAAACAAAGTAGAAAGAAAAGCCTTTTGTATCATTAATTCCCACCCACTCACCAACTTTTTGCAAACACGCTCTCTTCGCCGCAATGTTGCATCTCTCTCGCTATTCTATTGCTACTACAATAATCAGTGCTCCTCAGAGGTCTCCCAGTGTATACCACCTCCTCTACGTAGGGTACGTGGTACTCGTCTTGTAACACAATCCCACCCCTACTCTGTGCAACTCTCCAACCCAAGAGTGCAACGTTACTATATGTTACTCTATGATTTCATTTAGTGGTATATTGGTAAATAGGGATTCTATATAAAAACTTGCCATTACAAAGCCAGATGGTATTTTAAGCGTAAGAATTTAATTTACAAATGATTGAGAATGTTCTATTGTATATTCATTTTAAGTGAAGGCATTTAGTATAGGAACACGCCGGTGATCCATAACAGTGTATTTTCAACTTTTCAACAGTACTTTGATGTTCACGGTCATTATGTAAAACAATATACTAGTGCTATACGTTTTTGTTTCTCGATTGTGGTGTAATACAATATGGAATATGATGTATACAAAATACCGTCTGAGGAAGAGCACTTTATTGACAAGTTTCACAGATAGCTTCATCAGGTCACTAACAAATACTGGCGGCCTTAAATATCCGTCATGACAGGTGGCGGGGGAGGAGTGGGAATGCGGGGGTTGGGAGAGAGGAAGGAAGCAGGACAGGGAGGGGGGATATTTAAGACCTCCTAGGTACAGTACCAGTATTTGTTAGTGACCTGATGAAGCTATCTGCGAAACGTTGTCAATAAAGTGCTCTTCCTTAGATGGTGTTTTGTATTCATTCTGTCTACTTTTCAAGTACCACTCAACATGGAATATGATGTTGGATACAAATGTATCGACCTTTTTCTAGTTAAGCCTTTGACTTTTGTTTTTCCTATATATATATATATATATATAAGTACATAATTAATTTCATGAAAAATATTGTTCACATAAGTTTCTAAGTATGTGTATTCTGATTTCCATTTCATACACTATCACACACACAAGAATATATATACACTAATATGATGAACACCTACACCTACCTACATATACAAGCCTAGCCCTTATGTACTTAACCACACACAGACTGAAGGAACACTATAGTCTATTCGCTGTAAGTAAGCGGGAAATCATGACTTCTAATTTCTGTAACTAAAAAGGTGATAGAGCAAATTGGCTTTAAATTTCCACATCTATTCTTTGACAGACTCTTCCCAAATGGTAGAAATATTAGTTTGATTATTCTAGTCGTTTTTGGGTTACAGAGGTTAGAGGTCATGATTTCTCGCCTACTTACAGCGAATAGACTATAGTGTTCCTTCAGTGTGTGTGTGTGTGTGTGGTTAAGTGCATAAGGGATAAGCTTGTATATTATGTAAATAGGTGTAGGTGTTTATCATATTAGTGTGTATATATTCTTGTGTGTGTGATAGTGTATGAAATGGTAATCAGAATACACATACTCACACACAGAAGGAACACTAGGTACAGGCAGCTTTACCGTTTATCTCCTTTACTCATAAGAAACGCACACATATAAACACTTTACACAAACACTCATCCACTTAACTTATCAAGTAAAAAACTACCCCGCTTAGGTACATCTTTGTTTACAGCTTGGATGGTAATGGCTCACATTCTATTACTTAACTTTTGTTTTCCTTACATCTTACTCGCACTTTTACCTTACTTTTTTATTTATTCTCTATCTCTCTCTCTCTCCCTACCTACCACGTATCTGTTTACATATGTATCATTTGTATATCTGTCTTTATGTGTCCTGTCTGTCTATTGTTGTTTCCTGTGTGTCTGTCTGTCCAGCTTAGCTCCACTCCCTCCAATACTTATACACATAAACTCATCTCTCTAAAAATTACACCGCATGTACAGTTGCCTACATAAGTTCTGATCCTCGTCGTGATCTAATGTATGAAAGTATAATTAGTATGAATGAAAGGCGAGTGTGGTTTCTATTAATTATCAGGTAACTAGCCAGATGAGTTAACACTTTCACTGCGGGTGAGGTTCTGGAACGTCCTAGCAATTTACAGCAATTTCCAGGCTTCAAAAACCTGTAAAAAACGTAAAAATAGAGTGTCAGTGGGCGGGAGCGTGAGGGGCCCACCTCCGTTCCTCAGAGCAGCGAGCGGCCCACTGAGGTAGACTGTGTCTCGCGCGGGTCTCTCTCTGCCTCTCACAACAGTGTTGCCAAGCGAGCGAGTGCTAACAAATAGCAGGTTTCCCGCGTTTCTATGGCACTGCTGCGGGTGAACCAAACCACGTACGAGGCCCGTTCTGGTCTCATTTTGAAGCTATTTTCGCCTAGTTTTCGGCAGAATACAGTTAATCACTGCATAAGAAACTACACTCGTAATTCAATCATGCGTATTATATTTCAATGTATAAAATCACAGAAAGCAACATAACTTGTGTGGGTAACTGCACAAGTGCTATTATCTGACTAGCCTCGCTGTTGTACTTCGTATATTTACAAATTGTACTATGCATCCATGTTACCTATCTCAATCTTGTTTTTTTATAAACGTCATAGTATTACTCTGCTCTATTTTCGCGTTCATCAAAATTAGGCAAAATTTTCAGATTCGATTGTCGTAATCATCTTAATGTCTTTGTCAACAGTCAAAATTTAGTAGGATTTAACTTCAAAAACTACCAACCAAAACAGGCCTATAAGCTTCAAATGTTATATATTGTCTTCATCATGCTCCTCGTAAACCACTTCTTTTAAGGATTATTTTTCTTAAAGTATTTTACATATTGTAGCAAGTCAAATCCATTTATTCCCTTACGATTTAGTACCTAATATAAATAAGTATTTTACTTATCAGCCTTACTATATTTTCCCTTTAATATTTGCCATCACCATAACATTTATTAAGTTTACACCAATATATTATCTTCGCCGTATGCTATATATTATTCCACAATGTTATATATTTCATTTCCCCTCATCACCATCATAATGTACTACATATATTTGTCTCTCGCACCATCGTTATACCTCCTTCTCTCCATGTCTCCCTTCCTTTACCCTGCCTCCCATCATCATAATTCTTCTTCACCGAATAATTAATCATCTCTTCCAAATTCCCTTTACGTGTTTGTCTTGTCTTTATTTACGTAATCCCCCCTACCTTTCTTTACACCCGAACCCAGTTTGTGACCCAGCAGTTGAATTTCTCACTAATGCACACATTGTTGTTAGCTTTACATGTCACTATAATTAATTTGCTACCATGTATTATTTGTGTATATATTCAAGGAGGATACACAATGTAAGACTGTATAGCTACTATAATTTTAAAATTAAATAGTAATAGAAACCTATGTTTGAGATCTGAAGTTTAACTCGTATGCAGAGGTAAAAAATTTCCAGGGAGAACAACTGCATAACTTACTGGTTGAGTTCAAGAAACTGTATAAGATTGTTCACTCTAGGGTTAAGACATTGTACATAATAACATTTAAGAAGTATTTGAAAAGAGAGAGAGAGAGAGAGATACTCACAAGAGGCCCGTATTATTTAACTCAAAAGTGGGGACACCATAACCCATGATGAACAAAATAGGAATATATAAAGCTCGGTTCACACATACCCGTCCTGAGCTCCCGTCCTTCCCCGACCACTGAATTCATATGCAAACGTGCAAGGACGCCGACATAAACGGGTATGGTCGGTTCATGAACGTACAGTGACGCCACAACACGGGCCGCGGTAGCGAAGACGGCGAACATTTTTGATATGCCAAAAACAAACCCCTCAGGATGGGCCAACCGCCAAAAAACGGGATAGGACGGGACACCCACGTGACACCCACGGGACTGGTCGGCGCATAGACGCCGTCTGGTGGCGTCTATGCACCGCATTGACGCCACCAGATGGGAGTGATCTGCGACCAAATCATTTGATAGTTGAGACGGCGATGTGGCAACGTCGCGTCACGTGACCACGCCGTGCGCACCCAGCCTGTTCCCGCCACTCGGCGTCCGTAAAAGGGCGAGCGGCGTGTGGTCCGGTCTCACTTCCCAAGCCGCCGTCACCCCAGCAACAACTCACCACCTCGCGCAAGCTCCTGCCTCTAAGCTCCAACCTTCAACCTTCGTCATGCCAGCAAAGTTTGAGTCCAAGAAAAGGCGAGCCCCCACCACCAAGGGCAAGACGCCCAAGGACACGCAGGACACCACCGACAGCCAGGTGATTGACGAGACACTGGTGATAGAGGATACAGAGGAGCGCCCTGATGCTGTAGAGCAGCAGGGTGCCCCTCGGTCACCCACGCCTATCCTAAGCCTGGACAACCAAGCACAGGTTGTCGAAGCGCCCAACGAAGATTCAGAAGAGCAGCAGAGTACATCATCCGATGATGATACCGGCGAGGCTGATACCCAGGCGGCTGCTTTGGCTGATGCTTGTGGGAAGAAGCGTTCCCGCTCGAAGAAGGCCCCCATGAGGGCCGTGCTCCTGGAGGTGGACGTAGAGTTGGATCTGGGTGAGTGGTATAAAGAAAATCCTATACTGTACCAGAAGACCCGCAGGGACTACAAGGACAGCACAAAGAAGAACCGCCTGTACGAGGAGAAGGGGTCATCCATGTCCCCAGCCCTGCCAGGTAAGTCTATATATGATTCTGTAATAATTCAGTGGCGTGTGCAAGTTCAGTTTTTATTTGTTAAATTGTCTGAAAATGCCACGTGTTCACTCTAGATTATTCTATGATATACCCATGCGTTCACTAGATTGTGTGAGGAGAAGGGGGGCTCCCTCGATTCACCCATCATAGTTGATAACATTATTGTGCAACAATTCATTGGCGTGTGCAAGTTCATTTTTTTATTTGTTCAATTGTCTCAAATTGCTACGTGTTCACTCTAGAATATTGTATGATATACGCATGCGTTCACTCTAAACAGACGCTAAACATTATTTGGTCTGAGCCAGGTAGCCAATGCTTATATTAAATGATTTTATGTATGTGTGAACTAAGAAACATCTCTTCCACAGGATATCAGGTCAAACACTTCGTGGATACCATGAGGACACGCTACGGCAAGCTGAATGCACCCAAGAGCGGTTCTGGGGACACCAAGACCGTGACAGAGAGGGACAAGTGGATCCTCAATGTCTTCTCCATCCTGGCCATCCACATCATCCGGCACAAACCCCGGAGCATTGGTTGTAAAGAGGTATGTTCAAGTACTGCTATTTCTTTGGTTTATATAGGGTTTATAAATAATTATATATCTATATAATTCTGTATATACCTTTATATATATTGCGATTCATCTTTGGTTATGGTTGTTGTTGTTGTTGTTGTTCCCCAAGCTGCCTGGCCGAACAGCCCCAAGGCCCCGAGCAAGGCCAAGGCCATAACCGAGCGCCCCCACAGAACCCTCCCTGCCTACCACAATAAAGCCTGGGTGACCGAAGCCACTCCATGGCGGGGAGCGGAGGAGGGTGCGGAAATGCCCGGGAAACCAAAGCCCCACCCAGGGCCCTGTGCCCCTCAGCAATTATGAAGAGAAAGTTGAGGGGCAAAGGAAAAATGTGACGCTTTGGCTTCCAATCTTGGTAGATTGGGAGGTCAATCCACGGAAAAGACGCCGTCACTTGAGATCTAGGAAAGACATAAGTAAAAGGAACAGTCAGAGTAAGCTATGGGTATGGCAGAGATCACTCAGTTCTCACTCTGATAGACCAGCCCATCACCATATGACTAGAACCCAATCCTCTCAGCATCAGCTAGGAAAGGCCCTAGAAAGCCGCCTTTGGCGGGGGGATAGCTCCCCTATTTCAACCACTTTCGGGGTTGGGCACCCGCCTTCTTTGGTTATGGTTAATTCATATATTTGTCTGGCATTTTGTGTACTGTTCTCGAACCCGTTAGCCTTTTTCAATATATATTGTTACCTATGAAATGTATTGTTACCTTTCCTTAACAGCTTACGAGCGGCCTATGCGGTTTATTTATATGTACCGCCCAGCGGGGTGTTTTTAGCCAAAATAGGGCTGTTTACGTGATCATTTTCATGCCTAAATAAGACCCAGAATGTAAAACAAGTATCTATCCCTGAAAGGGCATAAACAGAGCTTTCGAATGACACTATAACGATCCTTTTATGATGGCTAGTTTTCTTGCAATAACCGTGCAACGCGCGTGCAAAAAGCATGTAATTAGGCACTTTCCCCATACAATTCCGTATATAGCGAGTGAGAGAGGGAGGGAGGAGGTGGGATTCGTGTCAGTAGGTTCGCCGCGGTGGTCTGGAGCAGTCATACGCTCGCTACTCTCCTGCCACCACTTGTCTCTCTCTCTCAGCAACATTACGTGCTGAAATTGCCACACGACCTATGTCGAGCGCCGCCACATAGTCCAGCTTTATTTAACTCGACTTATGTTGCTCGCCGCTAATTAAGGGTTAAAAGCAGAATTTATAATGTATTTAATTAATTCATACCTTCGTAATAGTTATTTATTATCTTTATTTTTATTAATTTCACCACAACACCAGACACCCCCAATGAAATTAATTAAAGTTTATATGATCCACCGGGATTCGAACCTGGGTTATCACACACAGATTTTTGCCACCTTAACCATTACACCACCAGGACGGTTAAAGGTTTATGCACACGCCTACGACTTATTATCCATTCTCGAATACTGGATATTAATCTAATCATATTCATATTCCCAACCGCACTATGGTAGCCTACTGTTTAAGTGAGAGGAAAGAATATTCATGGGGCACAGATCATATTTTTTTTTATTTATTTTTTTTCTTCTATATTCCAACTTACTTCCTCTCGGGCATAGGCTGAGAGCCTTAACATTCACCGCTTTACAATGAACAGTGAAGCCCGTGAGGTCTTGTTCATATAGATGTATTTAATTCATACCTTCGTAATACTTATTTATTATGACAGACACATCATGGTGGGAATATATACACTAACAGAGTTGTTTAAATATTTTATTAAGTCTCAATAAAAACTACATAGATAGGCACTTTAACATAATTAATAAAAACTATTCTTGGTCTGCAGGCACACCACCCTGCCGCCACTCCTCCGGTGTCGGAAGAGGGTGGGAGCGAGGAGGAGGAGGAGGAGGAGGCAGTTGCCGCAGTCCCAGGCCCTTCGCGCCCAACCGCTGGAGGCGGCCAGCCACAGCGTAGGCGTCGGCCCAGCGTCGGCCCTGATGACGTGATGCACGAGGCCACCTCCGTCATGGCGACTGTAAGTAGAAATCAGATATTATATGTAAAGCATATTCAGATTAGGGAGTGTGTGTTTATGGATAAAACTTAGGTATTTTATTGTGGTCGACCAGGCTTCGTTGCCCTGAAACAGGTAAAATAAATGAACTTCTACAGTCTAATGTTAAGTGTAAATAGGGTAGACTAAAAAGGTATAAAGTGGATGTATAATATGTTCCTCTTGACATTTTCAGGTGGCGGCTGCAGTATCTATAAACATTTTATTAATATTAGTATTAGTATTCGATGCAATAGCAATATTAAACACTAATATCACACTCCTGGTTTTTCCCAAACAGCTCCAGGAACAGGCCAGTGGTGTCCGCAGGATGGTGGACAAGTTCGCGACCCCTCAGCCATGCACCAGGGAGGAGGACTCGTGGAAGTAGTTCTTCGGGTCCATTACAACTGAGTACAGCCAGCTCGACCCCAGTGTGTGGCGGTACACCAGAATGGAGATGTTGCTCCTGCTGGAGAAATACCGGGGTAAGACGGACCACGGATACCATGAGTAACATCATGAGGTCCTTCTCGGCTGTTTCTCCCCAGGTCCTCCAGCAGGTGCAACAGCCCATGCAGGTGCAGCACCCCATACAGCAGGTTCAGCAGCCCATGCAGCAGGTGCAGACGGTTCAATATATGAACCAACCACCTGTGCTGTATAGTCAGTACCCTGCACCTGCCACAGCCAACCTTCTGCCCTCCACCACACCACAACGCAACTGGTCCACTCCAAAGGACACGACACTCAACAACATTATTATCTCCTCAAGCCTCTTCGATAGCATGGTCACCGGCACATCACCAGGGGCCAGCCCGCAAACCCTGCATACTCCCCAGCATTTCACCAAATGAAATTTGTAAACATACTATGTAATAAATGTAAAATAAAAGTGTTTAATGTGCAAAAGATTTGTTTTCTATGTCCCTATTTATGTTATTAAATAAATATAGTAATATGAAGATATCTATGACAAATAATAAGAACTTATAATAAACGTGCACCAGTATATGAAAAGTAATAAATCAATGAGGAGGCATCATAATAATAAGAAGAAATGCAATTATAGAACAACTGCCAACAGAGAATAAACTGCAAAAATAAATGGAATTAGTATACATCAAGATAAATATGAATAATTAATACATAACTAAAGTAGCACATGAATATTTTAACATTAAAAGAGAATTGAGGTATAAGAATTACAATAGGCAATGCAAAACCAAAGAAATAAAAAAGAAACATGAATTAACTGAACTTACAATGACATGCAATGAGAGTATAAATAAAGAATAATCTTATCATTGCATATAAAATGAAATTAATGCAAAAATATTCCTACATTAAAAAAACTAAAAATTAATAAGAATACGCAATGTAAATAGAAACAAGAGAAATGAAAATACACATGAGTACGCTGAACTTAGAATGACAGATAATGATAATAAATACGGAAATATAATGTGAATAAATACTACTGAATTACATAAGTGCATAAATGCAAGTATAGAAATTATAAATCATCGATTAAAGTATGCAACATAAATGACATAACAGACATGAAACAAAACAGGAAATAAAAAGACAAACATGTAGTTTCTCACCTATATCATCTGCTCCTGCCACGACACACTCCCAGCTGGTGAGTTTACGTACTTCGTCAAATATTCCCGTACGCTCTTGCCAGCCTGGTTGCCTGTGTTGCGAGCTGTAGGGCGGGAATACTAGGCAGTACGTCGCCATCTCGCCAGGGGCCGCGGGAAACCACATGGGTTTCGGGGTCCTCCTGGTCTAACTCGCGGGCCAATGGGCGACGTAGCCTGAGGAAGTTGTGGAGGGTGCAACAGGCCGTCACCACAGACTCGACCCTTTCTGGGGCGATGGTGATTGATGTGTGGAGAACTCTGAACCTGTGGGTTGGGTTGGTAGAAGAATATATAAGTGTCATTGTCAGAAATGTGGTGCTCCATCTCACATACATTAATATATTTCTTGATATGTTGTCATGCTCACCTGTTCGCTAGGATTCCAAAGGCGTTCTCCACCACTCTTCGTGCCCTTGATAGCCGGTAGTTGAATATCCTTTCGTCATGGCCCAGACCCCGTTGTGGATACGGAATCATCATCCACGGACGAAGGCTGAAGGCGTTGTCACCGATAAAGTAGTAGGGTACATCTTGGTGAGGGGCGTCGGACATGGGCTCAGGTTGTGGGAAGTTTGCATGGTTGGCGTTGATGAGTTCATTTAGTGGCGATTTAGTGAAGCACCCGGCGTCTGACTCGCATCCAGGGCTGCCGATGTCCACAAGGATGAACTTGTAGTCCGCATCCATGACTGCAAGTAGGCCAACAGAGTAGAACTTTTTATAGTTATAATACTTTGATCCACCGAATGATGAGTTCCTGATCCGAATATGTTTCCCATCGATCGCCCCTAGTGCGTGTTGGAAGTCCCACCGACTTGAGAACCTGTGTGCAATAGCCTTCCACTCCTCTGGTGTCGTGGGGAAGTGGAACACCTCGTCAGAAAAGGCTTCAACGATGGCCTCACACGTCTCGGGAAAAAGTAGGGAGATGGTGTTCTTGGCTACACGGAAAGCGAATCTGAGACTGGCGTAGGTGTTGCCACTTGCGAGAAATCGCAAGGTTATGGCCACTTTCAGCCCTACCTCCTTCCTCAAGAAGGTGATCTTCTTCTCCAGCCGAGGCCGCACACGCTCGCATATCTCGTCGAAGAGACCCTCGTCGAGCCGCAGGAAGCTCCGGTACAGTTCTGGATCCTCTGCTGCCAATTCCCTCATGAGGGTGTGGTAGTGGCCATAGATCTCCCTCCTCAGTATGTATGGCTTCACCCACACACTTCGCTTTTTCCTTCTCTTCTTAAGTTTGGACATTACTTGGGTGAGATTTAGTAGCGTGGAGCACAGTTGTTCGTTGCACTCCATGTTCAGCTGCACTTGATTCAACAAATTGGCGCGGTCGTCCATGTTGAGGGAAAATCGGCAGGAGACGTTGCTTCGTCGGGGGAACCTGGTTGATGACTGAAGGTGTGTCTGTGGCGCGCCCCTATATATTCATGGTGGTGGCCTTCGCCGACGACACTGCGTCGATCGTATTGTGGTCGCAGTGCCATCACAGTGCATCGCAGACAGGTCGTAAACAGACTTCTTAGGTTGCTGTCCAACGGGACTGGTCGTGACACCAAGTCGCCGTCCATGCGCCGTCCATGCGCCGTCTGCTGAGGCGGTGACGTGTTGAGGTCGCCGTCCACTCCCCGTCCATGCGCCGTCTGCCGGGGCGGTGACGTGTTGAGGTCGGGCATCGTGGCCACACGTGGCCACTCTGGACACAAGGTCCTCCGATTGATGCCGTCCAACAATTTTTGGTGGTCGGGGAAGGACGGAAGCTCAAGACGGGTATGTGTGAACCGAGCTTTACATAGCGGTAAGAAACAAGGTGATATAATTTCATTACAAACTAACACCTTAGTCTTCGCCTGATTTGGGAAACATAAGACCCTTGCCACACGTTTAAGATTATGACTCTATGAGGCTATGCGAGGCACTTCACTTCAGTTGTGTTGAAAGTTGAGACAGCCAGTGAGGAACATTAAACTTTCTCAGGTTTAAACTTTGCTGAGTGGCTTTCAAGATGCTAGTCTTCTTGGACATATAACTTTCAATATACTAATATTGTTCACAGACAAGACAATGTGAGGTGTGGCAGAGTGGTCTTGCCACTGGACTGGTAATCCAATGGATCTGGGTTCGAATCCCAATATGTCAATAGGAAGATATTATTGGGATGGAATTTGTGCTGTACCTAGTTTCAGTGCATTACCACAGCACACCGAAATGACAAAAAAATACCCTCATTGTTCCCTGATTAAATAGCACTGTATGAATATTCCCATATTCAAAATATGCTACAGGGGGACAATGCCTAGTGAGTTAATTGCTCAATAAGTGGCCTTCTGAGAGTGAGGGCCCGAGTCTGGGGAATGAGACGGTGAAGCGCGGAGGCGAAGCGGCTTCAGAGATGGGATTGCTTCGAGCCGGGGTGCTTCGCATGTCTCACTCCCTAGGCTGGAACAAGACCTCACGGGCCTCACTGTGTTCAGCGGTTGAGTGTGCAAGCTCTCAGCCTATGCCAGAGAGGGAGTAGTTGGAATATAGAAAAAAAAAAAAAAATTGCATACTGTATATGCATCCTGTAGGGTAAGAAGGATATCCCGGTAAGAAAGGTCATCATTTTGAAATATGACTAAAGAAAGCATTCAAAGTCTTTATTGTACTGTAACGAAGAGCCAGAGGGAAAATAAGATAGGTGTTGTAGTTACAGAATATCTTCTTCCCTTACTCCATTACTCCTCCACTCCCATCACATACACTGTCCTCTCCATGGTGTGGTTCAGTTATTTGACAGCACTTGAGGGGGGATGTTGTGGTGGTACCCTTCGCCAGTGGGGCTAAGTTGTGCTACACTGACACTAAACATTCAATTCCTTGTAATAATAACTGTGAATCAGACATACCTCCATAGACACATTTAAGGCCTAAAATACCTTAATTTACAAGTTTAACCCACTGAGCCCCAGTGACGCAAACAGTGCGTCGGTAATGTATGTAACGCTAAACCCCAGCGACGCACAGTCTGCGTCAGTGTCACTCCGGTCCCAATTACTCCGGTCCTATGGTGCCTAGAGGGCTCAAATTTGTATGGGAACTGTGTAAGTTACCCACGCACCCATGCCGATGGTTGAAAACTCTCAAAGTCCAACCGCGTGCGCGTGAGCGTGCAAAAACATGTGTTTTGGGGGAAATTGCCTTCAATTTTTTACTCTTGTAAATTCCGTTTTCGGGGGCTCTGTAGGACCATTTTTTGAGCTTTTTGACCGGTTTTTCGTGGTTTTTCCTTCATTCCTAACCCATTCGCTATTGTTTCTGGGAAAAAAAATCAGAATCAGCCGGTCCTGGGTGGTACATTTATAAATATTTAGCTGGTTCTCAGCGGGTTAACAGTTATACTCTATTCTCCTGGAATATCCTGTAAATATAACAAAGATAATGTTTCATATTTGTTTTATATATGAGTGAGGGAGACAAAATACATAACTGCCTGTAGCGAGTGCTTCCACTAGAGCTGAAAGAGTGGCAGGGCCAAAATCAAGGGACTTGGGAGCCAAAATGCCTGGACACACAGAGTTTTAAGCAATTTACGTCATATGAAGTGGGAAGGACTGATTCTGGGAGAGATTTCCACAGCTCAGCTGTTGAATATAAAAATTACTGAAAATAACATTTCACTCTTGGGTTGGAGAGTTGCACAGAGTAGGGTGGGATTATGTTGCAAGACGGGTACTCTACGTAGAGGAGGTGGTATATACTGTGAAATTCCCATATTTCATTCTATATAATTATATTTACTTGCTAAAGCACTCTACATAAGCTTCACTTGCGAAAAAGCATTAAAAAAAAAAAAAAAAACACAGCTCATCTCCTACATCCCGAAGATTAGCACTCTCAGCCTGGGAGCCATAAATACAACCATGTAGTCAAAATATTAGTTTCCCCTCCCAGGTTTCCGGAGCCTGACCTGCTACTGGAGTCTGAGTGGCACCTCGCGTGAATGTCACACTGATGTTAAAAATTGTACACAAATATAAGAAGCGCCCTTGTGAGAGGCAGGCTGTAATGGGTTGTTTGTGTGTGTGTGTGTGAGAGAGAGAGAGAGAGAGAGAGAATGTATGTGGTCGGACAAAAGAGGAAGTTAGGAAGGAAGGAGCTGGTCAATAATAGATGAGCGGGTGGAAGACAGACAAGAAAGGTAAACAAAGAACCACAACACGGTAGACAGAGCATAGGAGTATATTTGGAAAGTGAGGAGTGAACAGTAACACACAGATGAATATAAACTATGCGGGTTATGGAACAAATTGTGAATGGAAAAGGAAGTCAACATTGCAAGAAGGAAATACCGTAAAACGTAGGGGAGAGGGACTTGTTGAATGAAAATTAAAGAAGCAGGCTGGAGAATACAAAATATAACACATTATTCAAATTGAGAGGGCAAACACCTAATGGAAGAAGATTAATTAAATTAAGAGACCGAAAGAGTGAGAGAAAGAGTGCGATGATAAAAATGCTTGTCGAAGGAGGAACTAGACTGTAAAGATGAAAGACAAAAGAGAAGATGAATTATTTGAGGGTCGCAGTGATAGAGTGCATAGAAAACGAGAAAGGAATAGTGTAGGAAGGATTAATGGAGAGAACATGGGAAGAATGGCTCAGATTATCACATATTTCAAAATAATAAAGTATTGTCACTCATGTACAGTATGTGTGTGTTCACTTCTCTTAACAAGTACTTATAAAGATTTACATATATTTACTTATGTACACACAGGAGGGGGGGGGGGGGAGCCTTGCCCCATTATAAATAATTATATAATATGACACTCATGTCCTAATAATTTTACTGTATGTTAAACAACCATCGACCTGCGAAGCTATCTTAGTACCATATACAGTAAACCCTCGCTATTTCGGACTAATTGGGGGAACATCCTGTCCGAAATGTCCGAAAATCCGAGATGTCCAAGGTCCGGCTGTATCCGATCTAAAAGAGGACAAAAACCCGACCTGAAAGAATAAAAAAACAACGAAAATCGAATATGTAATTGTGAAACGAGAACAAACTTCACCGAGAGAACTTCATGCATGTGTGAATAAATGCGACCTCAGAAGGTGGGAAACGTTACCGAACTTCATGCACCCATGACAATGAATAGGCCTAGGCTAGGCTAGGCTACTTTTGGCTAGGCTTCCCTATTCGTACTTTAGGTTAATATACTGTACAGTAATAATAATAATATAATCGTCTGGTTACTTATATAGCACCTGTATCTCCTCCTTCGAGGATTCACAAGCGCTTGGCTTTCTTTAGTCTACCAGAGACCATTACCCATCCCCCTTGCTCATGGGGAGATGGTAACTCCCGGCTGTATCCCAGAAAAACTTTTCAATCTGAGCGGTGATTGAACGCGAGACCTTCAAGATGGAAATCAGGCACGCTATCAACTGAGCCAGCCGGACGGCTGGATATGAAACAATAAGTTCAGTTGATGGTCGGAAACGAAGAATAAACACTCACCACTTCATTGAAAACAGTCGATTTAGTGCCCTCCACCTCACTTCACCTCTCTCCACTTCTTCACCTTACTCCACTTCTCCACCTCACTCTCCTTGACCACCTCACTTCCCTTCTCCATCTCAAGTGATATCGAGGTCACCTTACGCTTTGGGAGGCATGATAACACGGGAATATATGTGGAGGAGATAAAAATCACACAAGATGGCTACCCATTCACACATACTGACGCCCGTGACGTCACTTCTCGTCCAAGCGGGTGTCTCAGATCCAAGCCTGTATATCGGCGCTCCGACGTATCCCCATTTTGACGGACATTCACCGTGGATGGGGAGGCGTCATCCGACACTGCTAGAGACTCTCGGAACGATGACGGAAATGTCCGAAATACGGAAGTATGTGTCCGGGAGGTGACGGCGATCCGGCTAGTACGGGTTTCTGACCTGTAGGTCCGAAATGGCGAGGGGTTACTGTATATAATTATTACTTATCCATATGCACCTATTTTGCTTTTATTATGAACATATAAACATTTAATAGCAGTAAAAGAAATGGGAATAACATTTGGGGAGTGAAACAAATGTATTATTGGCGCCTGGTCGTATCATGAGGCGAGAGCCAGGGCAGCATATATGCTCCCTCTCCTAGCTATAGAGTGACACTGAGGCCTTGCCCTAGAAGTCTCTCTGTTGCAAGGATCTCTAGATGTCTTGCCCGTGTTAAAGAGACCAGGTGAGGGATATTCGCGATATACCCGATAAAAGGGGGACAAAAGAGGAAAAATAGCTAATAATTGAGGAGGGAGGAAAGGGGGGGAACCTATGTAGGAGTGGTAGCAATTAATTGAGGGGAATTAACTCACCTAATCACAAATTGCTTTGTTTTGAGTGCCAACAGGGTGTTATAAAATAAATGTAAATTTTGTTGTTGTTATGCTCTGGATCTATTGAGGATGGTCGCAGTGCACCAGAAAGAAAACTCTATTGAGGACGGTCGCCATTCTTGGGTTAATCGAGATTGCTCTCAAAAGGCGCAGCCATGACATTATTTTATTGTAAAATTAACATATTTTATGTTTGATTGGCAAAATAAAAACCTTCAGTTTCAGTTTCTCCTTCCTCCCTCCTATATGTTAACCCTCCCTATTTATATTTCCACTCCCCTGTCTGCCATCTGTATTGCCTTCATCAATCTAGGCTCCTCTCATTATTTGTTTCATATTTGTTCCATCCTTCCCTCTCTCCTCAACTATGTTTGTTCGCCTCATAGTTCTCATGTTATTGCATATTAGTATATGTTTTACTCGATTTCCTCCTGAAGTTCCAATTATAAAACTACATTTATATTATTAATTTCACTTAACTGAATTAAGAATGTGTTCTTCCCTAACACAATGTTTATTATTCATAACTGCGTCCAAATGTTGGTGACCAACATTCTTTATATAGCCGAATTAAACACAGAACAAGAAGCATATATCTCCCTAAATTACATGATGATGGCAGAACCAAGACTCTCACTACATATTAGCAAACTACAGCAATTTACTTAGTTGTTTC
Organism: Paralithodes platypus; assembly: GCA_032716605.1. NCBI lineage: Eukaryota > Metazoa > Arthropoda > Malacostraca > Decapoda > Lithodidae > Paralithodes > Paralithodes platypus. The sequence continues at coordinate 21,316,163 of CM064578.1, forward strand.
CATTTCTTGCTGTTCGTATTTTTCCCTTTCACTTACTTCTTACTTGTCACAAAGTTAACAAAGTTCTCCCCCTCACCACAGTTAGTATATATGTTCTGACATACGGAGCCCTGTATGTTAATTTAAGAGTTAGAATTAGAGTTCAAGGAGCCAAACTACCCAAGTGGTGAAGCAGACTAGCGAGCGAACGAGCGAGTGGGCAAACCATCTCGCCCCATACCAGCTCGCCCCATACCTCGATGACCGATGCTATGACGTATGATCGACGCCAGGAGCTGTGAGTGGACGACACACCTGTTATGTGATTCGAGGAGCTATGATTGGAGCGCGCACCATCACTCGCCTCCTGATTCGTTCCTACACCATCATTGTTTGGTATATAAGACCCGAGTTGTGGGCATTCAAATCAGTCTCATTTGGAGTTGGGGAAGGTGAACTTGCAGCTGGAGGAAGACGGGGTGAAGTATTATAATGGGATTGTGACTGTCAGTCAGATTATATAAATGTGTGTTAAGTGTGTTCGGTGTAAACACTTATGTTATGTTGGTTAGTGAGATATTTGATTGCGAATTAACGTTAACGCTACTATTATGTGCTTTAACTATTTGATTGCGAATTAACGTTAACGCTACTATTATGTACTTAACTATTTTAGTTGCCTAACTTGTGGACTAAAGCAACTCTTTAAGTAATTGGGTTATGATGAAAGTAATACTATTGTTTTATATTAATACTTACGAGTTCTTTCATTTTCTTTAAATTAAGCTTACATTGCTTAATGGTGCTTAGTACGGTGATGCTATTGTCTCGTATTAGTAATATCGCCTTAGACTAACATGGCTGTGTTAATATTACTTCTAGTGATTTTCCTAAGCTGAAGAAAATTCTTTTGCTTCAAAATATTATATTTTGCTTTTCATATTATTTGAGTGAGACCTGAATCGAATCTATGAAACGATCCTGTAACTTTATTTACTCATAATCAAACTTCAATGTTTCGTGGTTAAGAAATACATTTAACTAATTATTAAATATATATCTAACTTTTTATGTGACTTTGATATTACTCCTGATGATAATAATAATATAATACTATTAACGTAAGACAAGAACCAAGAATAATTACATTAAATATAAATAAAAGGACATAAGAAAACTATCTATTCATTTCAAAGAGGGTAAGAGACAGAAATATTCTTACTTTAATATTTATCTTTCAAGACTTTTTATAAAATTAATAGTCCTTCTTTAGCTATAACTTCTGTTCATAACCATAGCCTACTAAGCTTCGGTTAAATAATAATTCTTTATAAATACATGACTTTAATTAGTTTCAGTATTTTTCATAAGTAAAGAGGATCAGTCAATAAAGGATACCAAGTCCTAAGATCCAAAAGGAAAGGAAGCAACAACAGGAAATTATTTTATTAGATTTTACTTTTGTTTTGCCTTCAGCTGACTGATACCTTAATATATATCTCTGTGCTATCTAGATTCATCAAGTTAACCACTTGAGGATCAAGATACGTAACAGAAGAGTGGCGACCTTGCCAGGATTCGTTTCATACAGTTTCACTCAGTTTTATTAACGTTTCACTACTTAAAAACCAAATATTAATCATGCCTCAACTAATTAATGAAGAAGATGCTCGAGTTTTCATAGAATCAGAACCCACAGCCCCTGATATTGACTGTCTGTCGAAATCCGAACTGAAAGTGCTTGCCTCACATCTCCAATTAACTGTCTCAAACATGTCTAAAGTAGAGGTGGCTCAGACCATAAAAACCCACCTGTTCCCTGTAGAAGGCGGGGAGGGTGACAGAGCAGTTGGTGGGATCCCTAGTAAACCTAGCCAACTTGATGAACAATTGCCACCTGGTTTTACCGTTGATCAATTATTCGAACTAGAACAAACCAGAGCAAAGACCGAACAAGCCAGACTAAATATAGAACTAGCCAGAATAAATGCCGAACAAGCCAGAGCAACGACCGAACAATATGAATATCAATATCGTACGGCTCAACTAAATGTCAATACAAATGCTCCCGAAATTGCTCCCCCTCTGGGATTAACTATGACTAGTGTCATTCCACCTTTCACTGAGGATAATGTGCAGGATTTCTTTGTTTTGTTTGAGGAAGTTGCTGGAGGTATGAAGTGGACAAGAGATCAATGGCCTTTTATGTTACAAACTGTTTTGACAGGGCAGGCTCGAGCCACGTATTTGTCAGAAGTAGCCGAAGTTAGGCAGGATTATGACAATCTCAAAGAAGCTATCCTAAAAACCTATCAATTGCAGCCTGAGGCTTACAGGCAATCTTTCCGTAAAAACCAGAAGAAAGTAGAAGAAACCCATAAGGTATTTGCCAGGACCATGACTAAAACTTTCAATCATTGGGTCAAGAGTAAGAAAGTCACAAGCTACAACGATCTGAAGGAGTTGGTCCTGTTAGAAAATTTCCTATGGAAAATTGATTCTTCTGTATCCTATCATTTAAAGGGGAAAAAGGTAGATTGTCTTGCCGACGCCGCTGACATGGCTGACACATACGTGCTCAACAACAAATTTCGTGGAAAGAAGCCCTACGATAATTCTAGTTCTAATTTTAAGTATCCCAATCACAAATCTGACCGACCCAGTCACAAGCCTATAACGTCTTCCCCAGCTAGCCAAAATAGAATTGTTCCCCCAACTAAAAATGTGACTCAGGGCAATGGTAACAGAGGTGGGCCCCAAACTAATAGTAATGCTCAAAGAGGGAACGTTCCCGTATCCCCTAAAGTATGTACTTTTTGTGGCATGAGAGGCCACCTAGCTTATCAGTGCTGGGCCAAGGAAAAAACTGAGAGATCGGGGCAGACAGTTGCCGCCGTATCTCAAATTCCATGTGTGCCTTTAATGCAGGGCTCCTGACAGGAGTACCTAGCACCAAATGTTCCTTTGATGCAGGACTCTCGACAGAAGGAGTACCTAGCACCAAAAGTTCCTTTAATGCAGGACTCTCGACAGAAGGAGTACCTAGCAGCTAACGTAAATCATCTAGACAGGGGTGTAGTAGCATGTGTGGTGCAACCCACTAGGGTTAAGCCAATAATAATTTCACCATCAGTGCAGGACAGTTACCGTCCCTTTATTTCATCTGGCAACGTGAGATTAAATGGTTGCATGCATGAGGTAAAAATTCTGAGAGACACAGGTTCTACTAGCACCCTCATGGTGAATCCGTACACTGAGTGCCCACCTGGCGAACCAGTTGTAATGAGAGGTGCTGGAGGCCAGTTTTATGCATACTTGGTAAAAGGCGAAATTGAATGTGAGTTACTACAGGGTGAGGCCACCATAGCTTTGTGTAGGTCCCAAGATATCCCTGTGCCTGGGGTAACGCTCCTTTTGGGGAATGATGTAGCAGGTGAGAAGGTCCGACCAGACCCCATTTTGTCACTTTCCCCTGTTAACGAGCCACTAACCGGTGAGCTCGAAAAGGAGATGCCAACTGTTTTCCCTGTGTGTGCTGTCACACGTTCAATGTCTCAAGTAGCAGTTCCCTCAGACAGAAATGTACCGAATGTAAGAGTTGATGAAAGGGATGATGAGAGTGTGAATGATGCTCCAACTGTGCCTGATGATGTGACTGAGGTGGATTTATCTGACACCTTTATGGCTCATCTTGACCCTAACGATGACCATGAAACCCCTCCAAATTGTCCTAGCGGCCTGGTAGAGCTACAGAGAGATGATAGTGAATGCAAGGAGTTAGCTGCCAGGTCCGTGAGTGAAGAGGAATGTGAGAAGGAGGGTGGTGAATGTTTCTACCTCAAAGGAGGAGTATTGTGGCGAAGATGGAGACCGCCACACAGACCAATCGATGACGGGGCTTGGGACGTCCATCAAGTAGTAGTTCCCAAACCTTGTCGTAAAGATATCATGGAAATGGCACATGGTATACCATCGGCAGGACACCTAGGTGTGAGAAAAACTCTAGACAGAATCAGATCCCACTTTTACTAGCCAGGAATGCGTGCAGATGTAGTGGAGTGTTGTAGAGTGTGTCACACTTGCCAGATGACAGGAAAACCCAATCAGAAGGTGCCTGTACATCCTCTGGTGCCCTTGCCCGTTTTCGAGAATCCTTTTACTCGGGTGGTAGTGGACATTGTAGGCCCATTGCCTAAGACTTCCCAAGGTAACATTTATTTATTAACTATCATGGACATGGCAACTCGCTACCCAGAGGCTATACCCTTAAGGACTACCTCTGCTCCAACTGTAATCAAGGAACTGCTCAAATTTTGCACCAGAATGGGTTTCCCCCATGAGGCGCAAAGTGATCAAGGAACTAATTTTACCTCTAACATTTTCCAGCAGTCTCTGAAGGAGTTGGGTATCGAGCATGTAAAGTCTAGCACCTACCACCCAGAGAGTCAAGGGGTTCTCGAACGATATCATCAGACATTAAAGGGAATGTTACGGAAGTATTGTACAGAGACCGGAGTTGAGTGGGATAAGGGGGTACCTTTTCTTTTATTTGCTACTCGTGAGGTTCCAACTGAATCCCTGGGTTTTTCCCCTAATGAGCTAGTTTTTGGCCAACCTTTATCTGCCAAGTTCAGGGGCCCATATAAGATAATTCGGAGGGTGAGCATTACCGATTATCTAGTAACTACCCCAGACAGGAGAAAGCCCACGCAAGTATTCCATATAAATATGTTGAAGCCCTACCATAGGTCCCCTGATTCCTCTCTTCCAGATTCTCCCACTGTGGCAGTGAATGTCAGGACCTGTGGGCAGCCTGGTGCGGACAAAGTCTTCAGTTCTCTTACTGATCCGCAACAGACTGTTCCAGAGCCTGAAGGTATCCATGCAGACTTTGACTTGTCATGTAGCCTATCCAACTTTCAGTATAAGTCAGTGGCTTTGAGGGAATTACCATCTAAACTATGTCATCTTCCCTCTGATCAAGCGAACCAACTAATCTCTGTTTTATCTCAGTCTCCCAATGTGTTCCGTGATACTCCAGGGCTCACTTCTTTGGCCGTGCACGACATCGACGTAGGGGATGCAACTCCCATTAAACTATCCCCCTACCGTGTCTCGCCACAACGCAGGAGTATACTGCAGGTCGAGCTTGACTTAATTTTTTCAAACCAGCTGATCACAAGGGCCTTCAGCCAGTGGAGTAGTCCGGTCATACTTGTGCCGAAGCCAGACGGGAGCCATGGGTTTTGTAGGGACTATAGGCAAGTCAATGCTGTCACAAAGAATGATACCTACCCACTGCCACGGATCAAAGATTGAATTTACCAGGTTGGCCTCATACAGCAGTAAGTTTAATTTAATGAGAGGATTTTGGCAATTAGCTCTCCCTTGTAGCGAGGTAAATATCATGCTTTTGTAGTGCGCTTTTAAGCCTTCCGCTGTGAGATGCCTTGCAGTTCGAATAACGCTCCAGCTACGTTCCGGCTATGTTCTGATGTGGTACCTGGAGACATTGCCTACTTTGGGTGATATCCTTATTATCCTCATTATAATCTTGCTGTTGCCAATCTGGTGGTGAATCTATTTATGTATTATGTTTAATATTATGTACTATACTCCTTAAACTCTTTTCTAGGGGGGAGGTCTGACATACGGAGCCCTGTATGTTAATTTAAGAGTTAGAATTAGAGTTCAAGGAGCCAAACTACCCAAGTGGTGAAGCAGACTAGCGAGCGAACGAGCGAGTGGGCAAACCATCTCGCCCCATACCAGCTCGCCCCATACCTCGATGACCGATGCTATGACGTATGATCGACGCCAGGAGCTGTGAGTGGACGACACACCTGTTATGTGATTCGAGGAGCTATGATTGGAGCGCGCACCATCACTCGCCTCCTGATTCGTTCCTACACCATCATTGTTTGGTATATAAGACCCGAGTTGTGGGCATTCAAATCAGTCTCATTTGGAGTTGGGGAAGGTGAACTTGCAGCTGGAGGAAGACGGGGTGAAGTATTATAATGGGATTGTGACTGTCAGTCAGATTATATAAATGTGTGTTAAGTGTGTTCGGTGTAAACACTTATGTTATGTTGGTTAGTGAGATATTTGATTGCGAATTAACGTTAACGCTACTATTATGTGCTTTAACTATTTGATTGCGAATTAACGTTAACGCTACTATTATGTACTTAACTATTTTAGTTGCCTAACTTGTGGACTAAAGCAACTCTTTAAGTAATTGGGTTATGATGAAAGTAATACTATTGTTTTATATTAATACTTAAGAGTTCTTTCATTTTCTTTAAATTAAGCTTACATTGCTTAATGGTGCTTAGTACGGTGATGCTATTGTCTCGTATTAGTAATATCGCCTTAGACTAACATGGCTGTGTTAATATTACTTCTAGTGATTTTCCTAAGCTGAAGAAAATTCTTTTGCTTCAAAATATTTTTTCATATTATTTGAGTGAGACCTGAATCGAATCTATGAAACGATCCTGTAACTTTATTTACTCATAATCAAACTTCAATGTTTCGTGGTTAAGAAATACATTTAACTAATTATTAAATATATATCTAACTTTTTATGTGACTTTGATATTACTCCTGATGATAATAATAATATAATACTATTAACGTAAGACAAGAACCAAGAATAATTACATTAAATATAAATAAAAGGACATAAGAAAACTATCTATTCATTTCAAAGAGGGTAAGAGACAGAAATATTCTTACTTTAATATTTATCTTTCAAGACTTTTTATAAAATTAATAGTCCTTCTTTAGCTATAACTTATTCTGTTCATAACCATAGCCTACTAAGCTTCGGTTAAATAATAATTCTTTATAAATACATGACTTTAATTAGTTTCAGTATTTTTCATAAGTAAAGAGGATCAGTCAATAAAGGATACCAAGTCCTAAGATCCAAAAGGAAAGGAAGCAACAACAGGAAATTATTTTATTAGATTTTACTTTTGTTTTGCCTTCAGCTGACTGATACCTTAATATATATCTCTGTGCTATCTAGATTCATCAAGTTAACCACTTGAGGATCAAGATACGTAACAATGTTTTCAATTCCTAGCATTTACAAATCAATATAGCTAAAGTGAAATATAATGCAGAATCAATATGCAATTTTTGTTTGTAAATTTATATGGAAGCCAGAACATGTTAGCCATGATCTATTGCAATGTCATTTGAGAACAATTTTGTAGAGACACAATGTTCATCATTTGGAACAAATTTTTCGCTGGAACAGTCTATCAGGATGTCAACAACTTGAAACAAGATAATTGTATTTTGTTTAATGAGACTTTGGATATTATACTGGGCAGTAGTTCCAAAAGGATAATAATTTTGTTCGGAATGTTGCATAGCTGTTGATAAAAACTAGTAAATAGTTCAATACATACTGTTTGAGGGCATTTGGATCTACGTAAAATATACTCCTGTACATTTTCATATTTTCATATTATAATGCTTGCAAATATTGCGGGGTAAGTATCATGTAGTTTGTTGTTTTTGTTTTGTTATGTATTGTTTGTTTTACTTATATTGGGATGAAATTGGATATTAATTTTATAAATAGTTTACATGACCAAAAATGCATGAATAAAACTTGAAAAAAAAAACACAAAATAACACAGGAAAAAAAAATATAATATCAAATGATAACCATGCATATCTACAGTATGTTCTACACCTACTATGCTAACATCTGCAGTGACAAGTGGTACACATTTTAGTGGACGATTTTGACACACGCATGACAATGCAGATGTTCCTTGGGAGCGAAGATAATGCGTCATGCAGTACGGGATAGGCTAAACATACAGAATAGCTTATTACTATATATGTATATTATATTTTAAAACAGAATATAATATAATTCGAAACAAATACACATTATATTACACTTTTAACAGCACGTCCGCTTATGATTGTAAAACTGAAAATTATTTACTGAACACAGTCTATTTTACCGCACTTTCACCCACGGGAAGGGTCTCAATTTCCAGTCCTAGATTTAGATAGGTAAGAGGAAGGACACAGGTCGATGGTAAATATGTTATTTGGTAGTACCCTTACGTTCGTACATAGTTGTACATAGTGGATCAGGTAAAACAATATGAAAATGTAATGTCAATTATATGGAATAATTGTTCATATATACTGTATTTCAACGAATCAAAATATTCATTTTGGGACACCATTCTTTGCTAAGCAGCATCACATTACATTCACCTGCTTAACAACTAGTGATTTGATCTGGTCGTGTACTAATTTATATATGCACTGAAGTTTCTAACTTAACGATTCCAGTTACCAACGTTAATATTGATATTAATATTTAAATAAATACAAAATACGAAAACTGATTGTATAACATAACAACATTCACAAACAGATAACAAAGAATAAACACATACCAAACTCAAAAGTAATGGATAACGAAATTATTCATACGTGAAACACAAGTGAAAAGAACATATAACACAGGTATATTTTGCACTCGGGAGCTAAATGTATCGGACCATTGAAAGGGAATAAATACTGGAGATGGAGACATTTATGACTGGTTTGATGGATATTGGAAAGTGCAGGGTGTGGGTGTGGGGGTGTGGGGGTGATAGAAGGGAGAACTTAATGACAGGCAAAGAGAGAGAGAGAGAGATTAGTGAGAAAGGAACTAGGCTATGATTTCCACTTAGACTGTCATCACAAGCAGTATACAGTGACACTTTCCTCAACCAGAAGAGCTTACTTCGGATGGTAGCTTACATGTGTATAAAGGGATAAAGGTGATACACATTTGAGGGGATTACATTCACCAACCATAAGAATTATAACCCCTTGAGGACTATGATGCATTTTGACAGTATATACTGGCCATTATTATATTCAGATTAAGAAGACATTGTGGGAGTTAGAGAGCTTTACCCATTATGTTGCTTGAGATCTTTCCTAAACTGTAAATAATCGTCTAATGATAACTATTATATGTCCCATTTTGCTTCCCTAACCAATATCATTCCTTACTTAAAATTTACAGGGATTACTGATTATTATAACAATTTTTACTTATATTCCTATTATAACAACTTAGATATAATTATCATTGTATTTCTTGTATTACATACACCTATTGTAGTCAACAGGAAAAACCAAGATTTATTCATCTGACCTTTCAGAGGAAGAGGTCATGGGAATCGCTTTATCATCATATCAGATCTGCCTTCTATCACGTGATAGGGACATGGATTAGGTGTGATAGGAGCGTGGATTACATGTGCTAGGGGATTTAAACCACACCCCTTTTATGTTACCTTATAATGTACTGGCTAAGAGTTTTGTAAAAATACCTAATGATTGGTATTACGTCATTTAGAGGGCGTATCCCGAGGTTATAAAAGTTATGGATAACAGTATTTGAGAGAGAAGAGTGACCCCAACCTTTGTTCACACCATAGGGGTCAGAGCCCTAGTCATAATAAGTGTTTTCCAGACTTTTATACTTGACCTAATTAAGCTTGAGTATTTTATAAGTTTATTCTGAATAAGTTCTAAGTTATCTTTCAAATAAATATGGTGTGAATCAAGTCCCAGACCAGATGGCTGGAGTAAAGAAGGAAAGAAAAGCAATTGGACAGAGGAAGAACAAGCGAAGAAGTGAGAAGTACAGTAGAAGACTGAAAGTTCCTTCAGTTACCTTCCTGTTATATCTTTAAGGACTGATGCTAATATATTTACATGCTAAAATTATTCTCTCTAATATAAAGGGAGTGGTGGCAGTTTTCCGTGAGTTAGAGACATAGTCTTAACACAAACTCAAGTCACCTTATATAACCAAAATAAAATGAATAAGTATGTCCTCAAAGACGGAAAGAGATAAGTACCCTCTTGAGCGTTGAATATATTAAGCCAAACACTGAAAAAATTGTGAAGTTATAACATATTGTATTAGCTCGTCTGGAATTGATATTATAATGAACATAGCCCCTACACTGGCTGCAGTGGAAAAAAGAATAATTCCTTCGTAATCCCTGTGTGTCGGGTCATAAGAGGCAATTAAAGGTGGACAGGACTTGTTAGGCTTGGCAGGTCACCTCGTCTAGGGGAAGGAAAACTCTGAACCACAAACCCCCTCATGAACTCCAGTGACCATGGGGAAGAGCTTGCTGGTTCGGAGTAGAGCCTGCGGCCCAACCCAACAAAACAAACAAGACCTCAACCACACACAAATAAGGAATAGGGACTGGGTATTGTGGTAAGCACTACCTGGTGTGTGCCCACGACCCAGGCCCATCAATTATGGGAAGCTTTATGCTAGTCATTTCCTGGTCGGCTGCCGGGACCGTCCTTACTGCTCCTGCCAGTCGAGCAGGGGTGCCAACTGTGAAGAATCCAGGTCAAAGCCTGCAGTAACCCTGCAATCTGAATAGCTGCAGACACCTCAGACAAACTGCTGACTTGTGGGGTGGTCGTGGCAGCACAAATAAATCTTGATCCCAAAGACCTGCTACGTGATTTAGCTTTCAGAGGGGTCTTAATTTGGGTTGGAGCCTGGAACATATTGACCCTCTCGGATGATGACCGACTACCTCCATTATCTGGAGAGCTGCGGTGGCTGGGGGTTGACATAGTTGCCCTCTCTGAGGTGAGGTGGCCTGGCAACGGCGAGATCAGTTCCGATGGATACATAAGTAAGCCATTTTAGATTTACAGAAGAGTGACCATTACTTGCATTACTGCATGTCCACAAACATTTCAGTAATGTAAGCATGTTTGGTTCTATTTTTTTTTTTTTTTTTTTTTTTTTTTTTTATTAAGGTGACAGTTACAAAGTGGTGTACAATCTATCTTATTCTACTTACATTGTAGTTTATCTTATTGTACCAGTACCTCCCTACAATCAACCTAGTTGTTCCCCAATTCGTCCCTCCGCCACGACCATTTCAAAGTCCAAGTCTCTCACTCTTGTCCTCTGTAGCGGGGAGGACCTTGTACCCCTGAGACATAGGAGTGCAGACCTGAGAAGAGAGAAAGAGAGCCGGCATCTCATCCAAGTTATGACTTGGCTTCTATGCTGGCGCTTTTTCTCCGATATTTGTTCAGCTAATCTGGCATAGAATACACTTGCAGAAGGTCCCATACCTCCCGACGATGAGAAGACCAGAGGAGTAAAGCTTCCTTGATCCCTGTTCAAAATTCTTTCTTCATAAGCGCGTTTTTTCTCACTTTCGTTTCTCAAGTATGCCGCCTTGTGTCCTCGCTCACGATATGTTTGTGCTCTTGGGTTGAAGATTCTGATGTCGAAAAAAGCCCGTTGTCCCCTCGTCCAAAAACCTCGAGCACTTACGTCCACTCTTGCTTCATTTGAAGTATTTGCAGTATTGTGCGCCAAGCGCTGTCCGTCCATAGGCAGAAGTTCCGGTTCGATTCTGACATCATGGCACACCTCGTCCAGCATTTGTGCAGTGATGTCTCGTACTTCATCATGCCGGATACAGATGAATCCTCCTTTCTTACAAGTCATACAGTGGTCTGAGTTGTTTATTTCACCAGATACACATAGTACTGGTCTGGCTGTGGCAATGGTGCTCACCAAAGTGGGGTGGCTGCTGTGATCTCTTCTGCCCTGGTTCCCACATTAAGATTTTTTAGGGTTATACCTGTTGATGAGCATTTACTGTTGGTGAGGATGAAACAATGGGAACCATGTATCTTCTTGCAGTATATGCTTTTACCGAGTTGAGTTCTACACCAAGCTTGACTCTATTGTTGAACAGTGCCACCCACGGGATACATTCGCTGTACTTGTTAATTTTGATGCAGTTACGGGCACAGATAGGGCTGGCTACTAGGTATGTGTCAGTCCTCAAGGCTCTGGCATCAGGAATGTCAACATATTTGGAATAAACCAACCCGCGAATTCATGTGATTCAAATTGATACACAAATCCAGGGAATAATGAATTGAGCTGCAGCGTACACTGCAGGACATTTATTCCATCCCAGGTTGAGCCTTCTAACAGTAGACACAATCCTTTGGAATGCAAATATATATTAGATAAGGAATTAATCAGATATAACACAGTTCAGGATGGAATTAAATGTTAATGGGTGAATTTCGTGATTCCAGTTGTAGGAGTCAGAAAGTGCCACCATTTGTCTTAGAGTGTACTTCTGTTAGTTATCAGCCAGTCCTCTATATTACCTGCTTCAATGTTTGTATATTTATGTAGGTTATACCAGACAGCTGTGGTTCGTGTTCGAGTATATAATATATACAATACATAGGCCTACTGAACGTAACCCGAAGCCTCTATATCTTGGCATGTACAGTACACATAGTGATAGGTTAAGTTAGTTCTTGGTTATAATGAACAGAGTTATGGTGGCAGACGTTGTTATCATAATTCCGGCAGTGAAGGCTGTCATTAGTGTGGATAACATTTTATCATTAAAGTAGAATTGTACACGACGGAGTAACTAAGCTTATGTTAATACCAGTGCGTAAATGTTTGTTGCGCGCGCGCGCTCTCTCTCTCTCTCTTTCATAAACACACAGTTTTCCCACCGTCATTAATTATATTCCAACAATTTATTTTACTGTACCTATGTCTATTAACCCCTCAATCATTCATTTTGTAAAACATTTGAGTAAACAGAAATACAAATATGTCTGATTTTGCTTGTGCCTACTGATGTATTTTACCCTTATGGCTGTTCGGCCAGGCAGCTTAGGGAACAACAACAACAACAACAACAACCCTTATCTAGTCTCCGCCTCCCCTCCCCCCATGCTTCTGCCCCCTCCCTGTCCTGCCTCCTTCCTACCTCCCAACCCCCGCATCTCCACTCCTCCCCTGCCACCTCTCATGACGGATATTTAAGGCCTCCTAGGTACCAGTATTTGTTAGTGACCTGATGAAGCTATATGCGAAACGTTGTCAATAAAGTGCTCTTCCTCAGATGGTGTTTTGTATCCATTGTGTCTAATTTTCAAGTACCAATCACAATATATAAATGTTGTCTGGGTCTTTTACTATAATTAGTTCCTATAATGTATACTGTTTACATTACATGCCGACTTAACTATTAACCATTTCCATAACCAAACATGGGAGATCTAAGTTACGGTATTGTTATGCCAGGGTGGTATATTATACAATAGCACACACATAACTAAAGTATCTATCTAGCTTTGGTATATATGAATAAATACAGATAAATATATACTGTATATGCTTTATCAGATTCCACTGCTTGTTTGAGCTTAGATTGTACAGTAAGTCGATTGTATTTAAATTGTACGTACTCAATCACTCTCTCTCCCTCCCTTTGCGCCTCCCTCCCTCCCTCACTCACTCACTCTCACGCTCTCTCTCTCTCTCTCTCATGACAATCATTATCGGTCATGTCCCTCTTTGTATTCCCGGAAGCTGGCCTGAATATAGTTTGTATTCCTCTTTTGTAGTCTCTATTGCATATGCCCTTTCTTGAACCCGTTATTGGCGGCGCGCGACATATGTCGAGTGAAATAAATTTGGACTATGTGGCGGTGCACGACATCTGTCGAGCACCATTTTTAGCACGTAATGTTGCTGAGAGAGAGAGCTGAGCGGTGGGACGAGCGTAGTAAGCTTATGACCGGTCCCCACGACCACCGCGGGTGTACTGAACTGTATTCTAACTTCCTTCCCCTCTTCTCACTCGCTACACAGGGAATTATGTAAGGAAATTACCTTTTTTCAGGGTTTTTGCACTCGTGTTGCACGATCGTTGCAAGAGAACCAGTGGCCGTACAAGGATGGTTCGGGTGTCATTGGAAAGCTCTGTTTACGCCCTTTCAGGGATAGATACTTGTTTTACGCTCTGGGTCTTATTTAGGCATGAAAATGAGCACGGAAACAACCCTATTTAGGGTAAAAAAAAAAAATGCTGGGCGCTACGGTCAAATAGACCACCTAGCCCGCTAAATAAGGGTTAAATTGTTTGTTTCGTTTTCCTTATTATCTATGGCACATATCCTTCCTTGTTGTCATGTCTATCTGCCATATTCTATCATTCATAATGTATACTAGCCTCTAGTATGCAAATATAACAAAACATTAGCTACCCCAGACTATAGTAATAGATAGATTCAAACACTTATGGTAACACAATGTACACATGTTAAGGTGAATTTGGCACTACATGTGTTTATGTAACTTTACTCATTTTGTTGTCGGTATATGTATCGATCAGGGCTTATACATGCTCTAACATACACTATTTCCTTCCATTTCTTCTTCTTTGCCTCTTACTTTTCCCTTTGTTTGTCCTATGTGTTTGTCTGCGTATCTCCTCTCTTCCCACCTTTATTGCTTTATTATTTCTGTATTTATATGTTCTGCATACTCCCCTACCTTCTGTTCACGTTATCATTCTGCCTGTGTTCTTCCTTGTCTCACTTGTTCTTTCATTGCCATATCCTCTTTTATTTCTTCCCCTTCCTCTTGTCCTAAATGCTATCCTTTTTACCACTTGTTTTTTCGTTATATATATCCCCATTAGTCTTCTATATTTTTTTGGTTCATATACACTTTTGTCCTTTCTTCACACTTTTTGTCATTTGTTCCACTTATTTCTTCTTATATTCAGTTATATACAGTAGATCTCTTTGCCTTTATCACATTATCCCATCTTCCCTTGTACAGTACTTCGCATTCTATGTTTACTTCTTTTATTGTTCCAATACCTTTCTTCCATCTTTTTATTACCATATGTTTTTGTCCGGTAGTTGACTGTCTTATATTATATATTCTGTCAAAAGCCTTTTGTTGCCTTTCGTTCAAATTTTGTCCAGGCAACCATGTTAGCCTGTTAGCCTATATTTGATGAAAACTAAATATTGTTATCATACAATATTAAATGGAATATGTGTAGCTAAAGTCAAGTTTTATTAAATTGAAATATATAAACATGTGTAATTCCGTAAACGGAATTTAAGATTTTCAGCAACTTTATGTTTTATTCGACACTTCTCTGGATCCCTTTATAGTAGATCCTTAATGTCGTCCTTGTTTTTATCATTACAAAATAGACGCAATTGTTTCGTGTTCAAGATGTGCATTCGCTTCTAACTAAAGCACGTCTCAAATAAGATTTTTGATCCAGCAAGATTTATAAGTTTCATATTTTGTTTTAACCCGTCCAGCCCCGGCTAGTTTTGTAATGTTTGTTCACCAGAACCCGGCCGGTTTTCAAAAAATTGTTTTATTCCAGAAACAATAGCGAATGGGTTAGGAATGAAGGAAAAACCCCGAAAAACCGCTCAAAAAGCTTAAAGAATGGTCCTACAGAGCCCCCGAAAACGTATTTTACAAGAGTAAAAAATTGAAGGCAATTACCCCAAAAAAACAGGTCATTGCGCGCTCACGCACACGCACGTGGACTTTGAGAGTTTTCAACCATCGGCACGGTTGCGTGGGATATGTACACAGTTCCCATACAAATCTGAGCCCTCTTGAGTGGCTACACCTGTGGTTACGGTCGGCGCAATTAGGGTGATGCGCCAGGCGCGTCTCTGGGGCTGTGCGTTACATACATCGCCGACGCGCCAGGCGCATCACTGGGGCTGTACGGGTTAAATTCAGAATTCAAGCTCATAATATATCTATTTATTATATCCCCCACCCTCCACACACACACACATTCACGCAAACACATTCAAATGTGTGTAATTCACTAGCCTACAAATCTTTTTACATCGCTGTCCTGTAATTCTTGTTCCTTAGCTTCCTCCCTGTCCACCGCTCCCTCCCTAAACATACTGAACAAATACACAGCTATACACTCTCTCTATTTTCATATCTGTCATACACTGAATAACGCAATTTCTTCCCCACCACGGCCCCTTTCTCCACACAAACACATAAACACATATTGTACATATACAGTAGTACTTTTCTCACACACGTCTACGCCATTCACTACATTTAATTTCATATCGGACTTTCTCTGGTAGTACTTCCATTCTCTTACACCTCCCCTCCTGAGTCCTCATCTCTACGACCATTCCCCCGTCTACCCGAATCACGTAACAGGTAGGTCAGATACATATTATTACGTCCGGATTAGAGTTCCCTGCCAGTGTGTTATACCGACAATTTGTCAGAGCCCGCTTGTATATGACCCCGATAACGCACTTGACAATAAACCCGAGGAGTAGGAGGACAAGTAGGAGTAGTAGGAGGAGGAGGATAACAAGGACAAATAGGAGGAGGAGGTTTATTTTGGAGGACAGTTGTATGGAGAAAACTGTAGTCGAGATTTGTGTTTGTGTATGTGTGTGTTAGCTGTTTGTGGTGTGGGAGTGAGGCCTTGGGTCAAAAGTGCGAGTGTGGATTTGTGTGTGCCTTTGAGTTCGTATGTTTGTCCATTAGTGTTTACTGGATGTGTTTAGATTATGTATGGGTGTCTGTATGTGTGTTTGTGTTTGGCTCTGTGTGTTTTTGTTTCTTTATAAGTGCAATATGCATGTGTATTTCGCTTTTTGTGTAATTTTGTTGGTATTTGTGTAATTCCGTATTTTGCCATATACAAAACAATAATATTCTGCACCATCGGGGGAGGCGATAACACAGTGGATGGCGTCGTGGAATGCAGACCAAAAATACCTCAGATAGAATACACGCCAAACGTCAGGGGTTATTCTTAGGTGATGTTGTCGTTCCTTCCTACTGTTTTAAAAGTATCCGGGCTACACCAACGCCTCAAAAATATACCCTCTACGTCATCACCAATTCATAGCATAGAAGATGCCCGACCATATTCGAATATGCTGTGAATGACCATATAGCAGCTCTCTCCAAATCAAGTGACGTGTATAAATACAGTGTCGCCACCTAGTGTGGAAGAAAGGAAGCAACTTGTACCTTGAATCTCTACTGTGACTAGTGTGACACATGAAGCACCCAACATCTCGAAGCTTCAATGGATAAAAGAGCCGTGGTGGTTAAGTGGTGAGCACGCTCACGTGTGAATCTGCAAGACCCGGGATCGAATCCCTGCCATGGCGGACATTTAGTGGGTGTGGTAGTACATCCTAGCATGTTTCACATGCTCGCACCCAGTCAGGGAACATCCTGACGACGTATACAGACTAAACACACATAACAAAGCCACTGCAACAGCTTCCTTTCTCTCCAACACCCCTTCTCCCATCTCTACACGCTTCAGAAAAATAGGAAAAGTAGAATGTAAATACGAGGTGCCATTGTAAAGGTTTATCCCTCAATACTTCATCTGATCTGATCTGATCTGATCTTGGGGCCTCGTAAGAGTTACATGCTACTGAACAGCCTACTGTCCCGAGGTTGAGATAAAACAATGTGTATGTACAGTATGAGAGAGAGAGAGAGATATGCTAGAAGGCAGCATAAAAGTCAAGTTGAGAAGAAGATCGGATTTGGAAGGAATTTCGGATTTGGCCGTCTTGGTGGTGTAATGGTTAAGGTGGTAAAAATCTGTGTGTGATAACCCGGGTTCGAATCCTGGCGGATCATATATACTTTAATTAATTTCATTGGGAGTGTTTGGTGTTGTGGTGAAATTAATAAAATATAGATTAAAACATGGATGTTGTGAAGAACGAGTCGAACTTGTGAGGGGAATAGGTTTTTCTAGTGTTGTAAACGGATTAGGCATTGTGTAAGGACTGTTCAACAACATTTGGAATGAAAATGTCAAATGTTGAAGGACAATCTTATTTTCAGAAAACATTTCTGGTTTGGAAGACATTTAGATCTGAGAGCAAGAACTGAAGTTGAGATTTTTTTTAGATTCAGCAAAGTTAGATAACACAATGTAAGAGCTATGCAGAGTTTGGACAGTAGACACAGCTAAAAAGTACCTTTGGAAAACATGGGTGGTAACATTGAAAAGAAAGTTGTATGATGTCACCGAAGATCCAATAGGCATAGGGATGTGGCGACCCCACCGCCCGTCACTTTGTGGCGCAGATAACCTCTGGAGGTTGGGACTGGGAGTCCCACCCCCAGAATTCCTAGGAGGAGGCTGTAGTACCATCCGAACAGGGCGGTACTCCCGGGGAGTGCTAGGTGGTTGATAAGGACAGCTGGAACTCCTGTTTCACCACCTAGCTGATCCTTTCTGTGACTCATAAATAATGAGGGCAACCCCAACCAGCTTACCCTCCAAAACACCTTCTCTTCCTATCAATACATTATACTACAAACACCTTACACATTACACTCTACCTTCGCAAAATAAGAAAAAGAAATATAATGATGTCCTTGCACCCAGCCTCGGAGTTCCCAGGGGGGGGGGGGATCGAACTGTCTCCTGGAACGAACTCCTCAAAGTGCCCTGGACCTGTTCCTTCAACTCTATCTATCCATTTCTGTTACATTCGCGGCCTTTCCTCTAACTTCCACTGTGGAACACCATCTCTCTTCTACCAAACCTGACTTACTTTTTCTCACCGAAACTCAGTTGTCTAAGGCAACAGATATCAAACCCTTCTCTATATCCTTCTACTATCTTTATCCTCAATTCAAAGCCAAAGGTGGATGTTGCGTGTATGTAAGCAACAATCTTACTTGCTCTTGTTTTCCGTACTTTGAATCTTCTGAATGTTCAACTTTCTGGCTTAAGTTATCTTCTCACTCTCTCATTAAATATATATGTGCTGTTTATCTCTCCCCTAATTCTACTGACTATCCAAAATTCTTTGACTATCTTACTTCTAAAGCGGAACACATTTTATCCATCTCTCCCTTCTCTGAAATTTCCATCTTAGGAGATTTCAATGTTCACCACCACCAATGGCTTTCCTCTAATTTCACAGGAGTACTTGGTGAACAAGCCTACATCTTTTCTATCCTAAGTGACCTAGAGCAGCTAGTTCAGCAACCCACCTGTATCCCGGACCGCCCTGGAGATCGGCCCAACATCCTTGACTTGTTTCTAACCTCTAATCCTTCTGCATATGCTGTAAACCTTCTCTCTCCGTTGGGCTCCTCCGATCATAAACTTATCTCTGTCACCTTTCCTGTCTCTCCAGTATGGCCTTCTGACCACCTCAGCCGGCGGCGCTTGTGGCACTTTGGTGCTGCTGACTTGGGGGGGCTCTACTGCAGTACTTCTTTGATTTCCCATGGAATAATTTTTGCTCCCGCGAACCCTCAGAGAGTGACAAGCGCATTACTGTGGCAATCCTTTCGGGCATGGAAGCATACATCCCATTCTCTTTATCTCACACTAACTCACAAACTCTTGGTTTACTCACGCTTGTTCTACTGCTGTTCGCAATAAGGAGGAAGCATTCAAACAGTACCGTCTTTGAATCGTCAATAACTCTTTCATCAATAAAAGATTCTCTGAATTTCCAACTTTAGCTCTTCCCAAGCTTTTTGCCATGTAGCCAAAAACCTCTCCAACAATTTCACTTCCTCGTTTTTTCGTCCCCACTACCACTCTGACAGTACTACAGTCACCTCTTCCTCTGACTAAGCTGAACTCTTCGCTCAAGCCTTCGCTATAAACTCCACCTTAAATGATTCCGGTGCTATTCCTCCCTCTCCATGCCTTATGCCTAATATCATAATCTCTTCTAAAGATGCACTCTCGGCCCTCTCTGGACTTAAGATTAAGAAGGCGCATGGACCGGATGGTGTTCCTCCTGTTGTACTAAAAAAAAATTATTCCGTGCTGACTCCCTGCCTAGGCAAATTCTTTCGGCTCTGTCTATCTTCTAACGTCTTTCCTTCATACTGGAAGTTTGCTCTTCTTCAACCTGTCCCGTAAAAGGGTGACCGCTCTCAACCCTCCAACTATCGTCCAATTGCTCTAATTTCTTGCATCTCTAACTTTTTTTTAAAAATACCTAACTCAAATTTTCTTAAGCATTTATCTTCCCATAATATAATTTCAGATCGCCAGTACGGTTTCCTTAACCCCTACTGTACCATAGGGTACTAGCATAAATGTACCCCCCAGTCCCAAGCAATGTGGCCAAAATGGCTTCAGAGGCAAGATATAACAACCTCGCACCTCAAAAGATGGACAAATACTGCCTCTCCCAGCATGTGGGGGCTTGGATATAAGCTGAGAAATGTTGCCAAGGACTTAGAGCAGTGCTCAAACGTTGTGGTACCAGGATGAACGAGACCTACATGAGGACACACACTCCGGCACAACTGGTCCACCTCACCCAGTCTTCAAACAAACCCCTTCACCTCACTATATTCTGAGAAATTGACACCCCCAAAAATGTCTGGTATGGTATTGTTTTTTGCAACAACTCACCCCTTACGTCCGCAATAAACCATCGAAGACCTACTTAATCCAAGCCCGTGGGCGGGACTTTTTTCTCGAAGGGGATGGTGAAATACCGGGGACCAGCCAACACCAGCCAAGCACCACCAAGAACCTGCTCCCATATCCAGACAACAGCCAAATCAACCAATGCCGCATTGCCAACATATCATGCAGACCAAAAAGCACAAAGACCTCCTCCATCACAGACACCGCTTAAACCAGGTCATGTCAAGGAAAACGCGACAAAGCCCATTCACGTGAAAGAAAACGTGTCACTTCACCTTTCCAGGAGAGTGAATGCTGCCATACCCCCCTACCAGGACATGCCCTACCCCCAGCCAGACCTTCTCTATTCTGAGGAGTTATTTATGGAAGTTCGCCACCAAAACCACCAATATCCTCCTGTATCTTCTGCACAAAGCGAACTTAACTATGGCAGCCAAGTTTCAAACAAGTAGAAAAGCAATACCACCTGCTTTCTAAAGTCACTTCCATACAACAGGAACATTCTCTACTTCCCCCACCATCAAGAAACCCTTTTTCATTACCCCAGCAGGCCATCTCCAAGCCTAAAGTCAATAACAATAAACGAGGAACATCCAAGCCAACCCGGAGAAATAACCCTCATAATTTTAGCATAAATAATAAGCTCACGATAAATAAAA
The DNA here is from genome assembly GCA_032716605.1 of Paralithodes platypus. Lineage (NCBI taxonomy): Eukaryota > Metazoa > Arthropoda > Malacostraca > Decapoda > Lithodidae > Paralithodes > Paralithodes platypus. Next base: position 21,337,146 of record CM064578.1, read on the forward strand.
AAACACTCCCCACCATGTCCCTGCTGCCCCGAGAAGACAGCCACTTAACTCTAACCAAAAAGTGAATAGGATCTCAACTGACCCAGAGAGAGTTAGGCAAAACTGACCTGGTTATACAGTCGAGTGCTCCTCCCTAGGGCGAACACACTTATCTGGTAGCTAAAACAGTTCGGATAAAGATTCCGTAGGGGCTAGCCATTCTCACCTTAAACTCTTGACAAGCAGCCTTGAATAGCTCTTCCTCGGACGAAACTAATTAACTGGTAATCAATAATTTATATTTGTATTAATTTCACCACACCACCAAACACCTCCAAATTAAATTAATGAAAGCATATATGTGATCCACCGGGATTCGTACCTGGGTTATCACACACAGATTTTTAGACACCTTAACCATTACGCCACCAAGACGGTTTAGGAAATAAGATCTCTTTCAAGGCTAACCTTGGATCCTTGAAGAATCTTATCAATAGTGCAAACAAGTGTATTGAATTGTGATCCCGAAGAAAGGACGTAGAAGAAAGAAAGAGAGCACCACCTACCTTGACCTTGTGCTGATACCGTGACCTTCTCCTTTTTCAAACAGGAGGGACAACTGAACTTGCCACCACGTGCATACCAGACTCTCTACGGGCTTCTACCTTTTCTACTCAAATCCTTTAAGTAACTTATTGTTTTATAACGTGTTTTGAAGATTTCAGTAAGGGTTAATAAGATATGCAAAGATTCACAATAACGTAGAGTCTGAAGATTTTCCATTCTTCACTTCCCCTAGATATTCGTAACTCGATTTAGAGAGAACACCACACTTCTATCAGTGGGATAAATAGATATATAATTCTTTGAGTACAGGCTCCTGTATTCTTATGAGGAGAAATATAAATATTTGTTCGGGAATTTATACATGCACCTATACACGTAAAACTAAAGTGAACTATTATTCAGATCTTATTCTATGCTATATCATCAGCAGGGTACGTAAGATATAGATGAGTTGTTCGCAGAGCGTTTTACCATTCAGTCTCTTTATTTGACTATTATTAATTATCACACTTCATGACTTACATTTCACGTAGGGTTCATTTGAGTTATTTCTAACTCTGTATTTAACGTTGCATTAATTATCCGCCCGGCGAGGATATTTTCAGTCACCCATACATGACTATTGTATGTATTTAAACCATATATAAACTAGTATTCATTACTTTGACTCTTCGAGTTCTTTAAGTTAATTCTCCTGTAAACTTTGCCTTAACGTAAAGGTTAAACTTAAATCAAATAGTACCTTAATTACCATAATTTCAGTGCTGTATGTATGTTGTCGCAGTAATCAATATTTACACTCAACCCGTAGCTACCTCGCCCACGTTAAATTCCCTTCAAGGTACTATTTATTGTTTGAGACTAGATCTCTCTGTGTACACCTATTCTGTGTTTACGATAGGACATTCGATCAGTATTATTTGTGCTATTGTATAACCTAATCTACTTTCTCCTAGGCCATCAGTTTTCCTAGGACTAATTCCATTTGTAATTTATCTTTAGTATTCATCGAAGTGATCCCTTAACCTATAAGGGCTTTCGATTCTTATGCACCATCACTATCTGATTTGTACCTTAGCTAATTAAGGCATAAACACTTGTGAAATTAAATTGTGTATTATGTGCCATTGATTATTATTGTTGCATGATTTATAATATTGAAGTTAGTTGCACTCCAGTGAGTGTTCAGATTCCCCATTCTTTCCTAAGGTGAAAAAAGCGGAATCATTATAAAGCACGTTAAATTATAACTGTTGTGCCGGGTTCTGATCGTTTAGTTCCCTTGATACAGTCCGTAAAACAATCCAGTTCTGGTTTAATAGACTTAAATATACTTGACAGGGACGTACGGAGTAGGTTTTTATATACAGTAAAAATGGTATTCAAAGGTTCAATATAATACTCAATAACAACACAAGGAAGAACATAATTATACGAAAGTTTTATTTAATAAGCTTGAGATTATGTTAATAGTCAGGATCATAAAGGAGGATCCCACAATAGTAACAAATATATATATATTGTCTTTACTTCAGAACAATGTTACTGATACAAGAATAACTCAATAGTGAGAGTCTAGTATTAAATCAGATCATGTGGAAAGTATACATAAGGTTATAACATATGTAAATAAATATTAACCTTCAATGCAATTATAAATGTGAGTCAAATATCTTCCGTTTTCAAGATAGACTTCAACGCCTAGGCGGCTAGGTAATGATCCTAGCACTAACTGAGAGAATTGAAGTTTTAAATATTGCCCCAAGCTTTGGGGGAGTCACACGTACGGCTCAGGTGGAGTCTTAACGGTGACCGCGTGAACTTGCCTTTTGGTCAGGTCACTGGGAAGGTCACTAGTTGGACTGTTCTAGTGATAAATACTTTTTCTAGTTAATGCAACTATGAACTTAGCTGAAATGTGATGTTTATTTACTTTACAGGAAAGGGCTGAGATTATAGTTTATAGTAATTGAGAAGTATCAAAATCGCCCTCAAGGAAGTTATATCTTATTACGGAATTATATTACTTGAACATATGCTACGATAACGAACCGAACTTAGGAATTTGTGTTTCTATGTTTTTCTTAGGCAAAGCAGAGTAATCACGTGAATTTAGTAAGAGCGAAAAGGAAAATTATTAGGTCTACTTGTTGATATTAATTAGATCAAGATGCACTCTTCAATATTCGTAATTAAGACAACACACGAAGATTAGCAAAATAACTAACTGAGTTGCAAAAGACTCAGACTGGAATAAATACTATAGTTTAATCTCAAACAGTGAGAACTGACTGATTAACAGATATCGATCGATAGATCGTACTTAATAATTAGATTGGCGCTAATGACGAAGTATAGCTCATTGATATTTAACGCAATATCAGATTCGCTTCTGAACTAGTTAACAGGGCGAGGGAAATAAAATGTACAGGCACAATTAGTACATGGACGTAGGCGACGAAGTCCTACTCATTGATACATAAAACAGGCAGTACCAGGCTCGGGCCTGAACGGGTTAACAGGGCGAGGTGAATACAATACACAGATACAATTAGTGTATGGTGGATGCAAATTACACGAAACACGGAGGAAAGAATTCCTAAACACTGTATTCGAAATATCACAACATCAAGATTTACAAGAACATAAAAGCACGTCTATAAGATATATTTCATCTGCGATTACTGAATAGAGAAGTTAGGAATTACACTGAGCAATCGTTGGAAAATTGGGCGTAGGTTCTAGGTAAATAGCGATTATATAAATGGATTGATCACGGAATATATTGGGACTTCAACTCACAAGTAATAAATCAACATACACGTAGTCAGTAAATCTGCGAGCGTGGGGGGTCTGAATATATGTTAATGACACTGATATGTAACGTATGCGTAAGTTATGAATTAAATAAAGTCTTGAACAAGGGTCAAGGAATTAAGGCAAGATTAACACTGAATAACACAGGTTCAGAAGGATGCAACTTATTACGCAAGTACGGGATCTTGGGCACAGCTCACAAGTAAACCAGGGCACAACACGGTTCACATATTTACATAATCAATACCTCACAACAATAACCAACAGAGAAAGACACAGAAACACTTAAGTATTTGGGAGGGCAGGGGGGCGAGAGTGCTGGTCTGGCCGGCGTAGAGGGTAGTAGCCAATCTTGCACAGCTGGTTACCTCCTCGAGCAGGGGTTCTCGATCTAGGCCTGGTTACGTAATTCGAACAGGGGTACTAGGTCCAGGCCTGTTTACGTAATTCGAGCAGGGGTCCTAGGTCCAGGCCTACGTCCATAGCTCGAGCAGGGGTCCTCGGTTCAGGGTGCCAGGCAACAGACAGGTGGCCCTTCAGCAATCCGGAAGGGGGGCCAACGTCCAGGGGGCACTCTCAAGGGGGGGGGGGGGGCTCCGTAGCAACACTGTCTGAAGCAGAAATGTCTAAAGGTAACTACACCGGTATGGTTCTTCTTGATCTACAAAAAGCGTTTGACACAGTAGACCATGATATCCTATGTAATAAACTACAAGCAATGGGCATAGGGTCTGTGAACTGGTTTAAATCTTATCTTAGTGGTAGAACCCAAAGAGTCAAATTTGATGATAATATATCTGATCCTATGCCAATTAACTGTGGGGTCCCGCAGGGAAGCATCCTTGGTCCCTTACTCTTTCTCTGTTATGTGAACGACATGGAACTGAGCGTCTCATGTAAATTATTACTGTATGCAGACGACAGCGTGCTTCTGGTTTCAGGAAAAGACCCAATAAGTATTGCCGCTTCACTTTCCAAAGAACTAGCATCATGTAGTGAATGGCTAGTGGACAATAGACTATCTCTTCACCTGGGCAAGACGGAAGCCATCTTATGTGGAACAAATCGCAAACTGAAAGACATTGTGGGCTTCTCGGTCAACTGTAATGATATTCCTATAACAACAGTGTCACAAGTTAAATATCTCGGACTGAAACTGGACGCGAGTTTGTCAGGTGAAACAATTTTGGAATCTATCCTGAGTAAGTGTAGAGCACGTATAAAATACCTGTATAGACAGGTGGGATGCTTGCCCGCGGCGACCAAAAAGACACTCTGCCAAGCGCTTATTCAATGTCATTTTGACTATTCTGTGTCATCCTGGTACTCTGCATCATCTAAATCAGCACAGCACAAACTTCAGGTCACTCAAAATAAAATGGTTAGGTTCATGCTGAACCTAGGACCCAGATCACATGTTGGCCAGGAACAACTTCAGTCACTAGGTATGCTCAATGTCTCTGACAGGGCCAAAGAAATCAGGCTCACTAATGCCTTCAAAATTTTCTATGACAGAGCTCCAGAGTATCTAAAGAATGATTTTGTTAAAGCAAATGAGAGGAGTGGACATAATACAAGAAACAAGATGTTTAATTTTAAGGTCCCGAGAATCCAAGGACAGGGTAAGCAAACATTCTTCTTCACTGCCATCAAAGACTAGAACGACCTATCCCAGTCAGTCCGTGAAAAGAGAACACTGTATTCCTTCAGACGTAGCCTGAAGGAACACCTGAACTGCGAGAAGGGAGCACCAAGCTTATGTCTACTACTAAATACGACATAAGAGATAGACAAACCAAGCTGAAATGATTACTGATATTTACTATAGGATGTAAGGTATCTTAAAATAACCCCCTAGAAATACTTTCTCTAAAGTATCTATTTCTTTATCCTCCCCATTTCCCCAGCTAACCTAATCCCACAAGGACCCCAATGGAAATACGCCTAACGGCCTTATTGGGCTATCCTTAGTTGGAATTATGCAAGGCTGGTACATGTCATTTTTGTAACATACTATGTGGTACCAACTCTGTAAATTGCTAACTGAATAAATATTATTATTATTATTTTTATTATTGTCCTTAACTAGCCCGTCCCAGAGAGGTAATGCCTAGTCAGTAAGTGAGGTGGTGGGGACGGGGGAGGGGGGGGGGCACCGTAGCAACAATGACCTTAACTAACCCGTCCCAGATAGGTAATGCCTAGTCAGTAAGTGAGGTGGTGTGTACTTTCCTCAGGTTTTCCTGAGGTCCTATGCAAATATTTTCTTGCTTCAGGTGTCAATGAACTCGTGGGGGAAAAGGGGTATTGAGGAAAGAGGAAAAATGGTAGTTGTGAGGTACATTATACATTCTAGCCTGGGAACTCAGGTATTATCATATGGGCCTGGTTCCAAGGTAATATTATAATACTTAATGGGGCAGCTGGAAGGTTCAGGGCTGCTGGGAAAAATAGAAAATACTTAAAGCTAAAAATGGAGCAACTGTCTAGCAGGTCTTCTAATTATCCTAGGACATATACAGTATATAGAGGATTGTAGTTGTATCTTCGGGATCATGGATTGGTCAGGCACTGTTCAGGTCCATTTGTTCCTATAGTCCTCAGGTCGTTGGTGTTTATTTGCATAACTTCAGTTCATTCGTGTCTTCCATATCCAGGAGCTGAGTACACGTAGCCCGTGCAGGTATTGGGCTGCGCGGGGGCGTGACCCGAGCAGGTGGCTAATGAGAGTGGGGGACCTCCCATACCTTTGTCTGGTCATAGAAAACGGTGGAAGCAGGGGTCGCTTGGGTATTTGTCCAGGACTAGAGCATGGGAGAATTGGGGTGTCTCTGCTATTTCCTTGTCTGGATTATGGGGGTCTTGGAGTTGCAGACTGTAGCTTTCAGACCGGGCATCTCACCACCTTCGTCGTACAAAAAAATCGCGACCCCGCGATATAAAGCTGTAGGCTGTGGTGGTCGGAGATGTTGCCAGTGGGGTGAGGGCTGCAAGAGTAGACCCCATAAGGTGGTGGTGAAGGTGCAGGAGGACCTGTAGGGCTTTGGGTCTGCAGGAGGTCTGGTGCTGGTGGTGGAGAACGGCTGCTCTCGTGTGGATGGGGCCCCTAGTGGTTGTGACTGGGGCGTCCATTGCTGTGGTGGATTCACATGTCGTCGTGGTGAAGGTGCAGGAGAACCAGGAGTGGCTGGAGGGACAGGAGGAGCGTGTTTGGCAGGCCTGGAAGGTTGGAGCCCATCGTTGAGGTGGTGTCACACGTCGGCCAGAACTTGTACATACTGAGGATTTAGCTGATATTAGAACAGGTTTATTGACAGGAGAATGAGGAGAGGTGGGGTGGGGGGGGGGAAGCTGAGCTGTGAGAAAGAGGAGGCCGATTTAATTTATGTGGAGTCGGTCTGATGAAAGGAGAAGATCGAGTACTATTGATAGGCTGAGAAGGAGATGTTTGCAAGATAGGCAAAGGTCCGAAGTTGCAGAGGGTGCTGGAGATTTTAACTGTAGAATAATTTGAGGAGGTGCTGGGAGAGGAGAGGAAGGACTAGCATGAGACTGAGAATTGGAATGCAAAGATGTTGCAAGAGGAGAGGAAGGACTAGCATGAGACTGGGAAGTAGAAGGCACAGATGTTGCAGGAGATGTAGGTTGAGTACCTGAAGATTGAGAATATGAAGGTATGGTCACAGAGGGAGATGGTTGATTAGGTGAGTGAGGTTGACACAGGTGGTTTAGGTCAACAGGAGGTTTTGGTTGGCATGAAAGAGAGGCAGGTAAAAGTAGCTCAGGAAGGGTGGACTCTGTGGATTTCAAGTTGGAATTATGGCTGTCAGGCAACGTGTCATTTTGATGGGTATTAGTGAGCATTACATCATTATCATTGATAGGTTCATATTTAAGTACATTTTTGTTGCGATACATACATGACTTACCAAAATGATCAATGATCATCCAATCGGGATGACATTGGAGTTGAGATTTTCGTCTCAACTCTGGCAGGCTGTGCTTCCATGAGTCGTGATGGTGGACTTGAACAAAAAGAGGGGGGAATCGTCTTGAAGATAGACTTGGGGGAATGGTAAGGAAAGATGAGGGTGAAGGAGATGAGGTAGGAAGTTATGAGCGGTTAGGCAGGCCCCTTTGAAAGGGCTTCGGAGGTGTGGGGTCATAAGGGCAGGGCCCTGGAATCTGGAGACCAAAGGAATCCATTTTTCATGATGAGAAGGAGTGGTTACTGAGTTAGAAATTATGGCAGGAGGAAGGATATGGGTAGGATAGGAATGAGGTTCAGGATTGGATGTTTGTTGGGAAAGGTCATTTGGGCAAATTCTAGGTAGGGAAATTTGTTCTGATGACTGGAAGGATGCAGGAGGAGGGATAATTTATGTGGAATTAGTTATGATTGCAGAGACAGTTTCATCATGGGGTTAGAGAGGTTGGAGAGGTTCAGTTTGTGAGGTTTGGTCATCACTCTGAGGATTTAAGGATGGGGGAACAGGTTTCAGGTGCGTTACATTAGGGAAGGCTGGGGGTTACAAGGAGATTTCCTTGCAATGTTGGAGCAAGGTGAATCCCTTTTTCATGGTTAGTGGGAATGGGAATGGATTTGTGGATTATGGCAGGAGGATTGACATGGGTAGGACAGGAAGGATTTTCAGGTTTGGGTAGGAGTTTTTGTGTTTGGTTGGTTTTGGGCTGGAGGTCATAAGAAAACGTCCTGTTGTGACAATCAACGTTGGCACGGAGAGAGGTTAATAAGTCTAACCCCAGGAATCCATCACAGTTGGATGGACCAGGATTTTGTATCACAGCAATCCGGAAGGGGGGCCAACATCCAGGGGGCACTCTCGAGGGCCAGGGGGGCGAGGTGGGGGGGGGGGACCGTAGCAACACTGTCCTTAACTAGCCCGTCCCAGAGAGGTAATGCCTAGTCAGTAAGTGAGGTGGTGGGGGGGCACCGTAGCAACACTGACCTTAACTAGCCCGTCCCAGAGAGGTAATGCCTAGTCAGTAAGTGAGGTGGTGTGTTCTTTCCTCAGGTTTTCCTGAGGTCCTATGCAAGTATTTCCTTGCTTCAGGTGTCAATGAACTCTGGGGAAAAGGGGTATTGAGGAAAGAGGAAAAATGGTAGTTGTGAGGTACATATACATTCTAGCCTGGGAACTCAGGTATTATCATATGGGCCTGGTTCCAAGGTAATATTATAATACTTAATGGGCCAGCTGGAAGGTTCAGGGCTGCTGGGAAAAGTAGAAAACACTTAAAGCTAAAAATGGAGCAACTGTCTTGCAGGTCTTCTAATTATCCTAGGACATATATATAGGGGATTGTAGTTGTATCTTCGGGAGCATGGATTGGTCAGGCACTGTTCAGGTCCATTTGTTCCTATAGTCCTCAGGTCATTGGTGTTTATTTGCATAACTTCAGTTCATTCGTGTCTTCCATGTCCAGGAGCTGAGTACACGTAGCCCGTGCAGGTATTGGGCTGCGCGGGTCGTGACCCAAGCAGGTGGCTAATGAGAGTGGGGGACCTCCCATACCTTTGTCTGGTCATAGAAAACGGTGGAAGCAGGGGTCGCTTGGGTATTTGTCCAGAACTAGAGCATGGGAGAATTGGGGTGTCTCTGCTATTTCCTTGCCTGGATTATGGGGGTCTTGGAGTTACAGACTGTAGCTTTCAGACCGGGCATCTCAATAACGTTGCATAACTAAAGTAAAAAGGCCATCCACCAATCACCGCGCCCCCTCTTACCTGGTCCCCCCACCAGCTGAGTTTGACACACATCCCCAGCCGGCCAATCAGCGGCCTCCATTTTTGGAGCGCAAAGCTAAACTCTCCACCTCACCTCTAAATTCGCTCTCGTTTTCTTCCCGGACAGTTTTCTCTGGTTGCGATAGATTCAATACCTCGGTGCCAGCCCTATACTCCCGTAAGCCACTGAAAAATATTTCCAACCAGCTTCCAGGAACTTATTAAGAAGAGGAAAGAGTGGAGGTGGAGAAGGCGAGAAATGAAAGCGAGCGGGCTGGCACGCGAGCCGCTCAGCTAATCACAGCGCGGGAGGGCGGGAGGCGGGACTATAAAGCAAGGGGGGGGGGGGCAGGTTGCAGATTCATTCGCCGCTCGGATGGCACTGGGCTAGCTTCTCACAACCTACTTACTCTCTCTCGCTTGGGCACCCACGGGAACTCGGCTCCAGCCTCCCAGCCCTCGCTCTTTGTTCCAGAAGGCCCACCTCAGGCCTATCATCAGCTCTTTCCTACTAAGGCAGATACACCTTCAGTATCTGGCCGCCTGTCGACACATCGCAGGCTTGCATACCTACAGCCAAGCGATTCAAGAGGACGACATATAGTAGAGGGGAGCAAAGATTTCCAGTTGATGTAAAGAAAGAGAGAGAATGCAGAACTAACCCAGTGGCCACCAGAAATAATATTTGATGTGTCCTTATAGGACAGACTAAAGAGAAAAGATCCTAGACTTACAGTATATGTAAATAATATAATGATGTGTTAAGAATAGTTATTTTTGTTAGCAAAGGCGTAATGCCGAGAGTTGTAATTAGATAGGATCTGATAGGAAAGATTTAAGTATAAAGTAAAAGGGGGGGGGAGGTAAATCAATTCGTAAAGACAGAGGGGCAACCAATAGGCTTAGGGGAAAACAGTTTTTGGTTAGTTACCCGATGGGTCAGTTATAGGTAGGAAAGGACACTAGTCCATATAAATAACGAACTCATTTGTTAAAAAGGAAACTATATCCATTATCATTTGAGAGGACAATTGGGTCAGTTTTGGGGGAGCGTTAAGGACGTCACATCCAGTATAGTAATGTATTCATAAGAATTTATATAAAGGATTATAACCGTAAATCTTGTCCGTGTAGAGGTTTTAAGGTACAGTTTACCCATTTAAGAAATATTATTGATTAACCCACTGAGCCCCAGCAACGCAATGTTTGCATCGGCAATGTATGTAACGCTAAATCCCAGCGACGCATACGTTGCGTCACTGTTAATTACTCCGGTCCTATGGCACCTAGAGGGCTCAGATTTGTATGGGAACTGTCTAAGTATCCCACGCAACCATGCCGATGGTTGAAAACTCTCAAAGTTTAACCGCGTGCGCGTGAGCGCACAAAAACCTGTTTTTTGGTGTTTTTGTCTTCAATTTTCCCCTCTTGTAAATCAGACTTTCGGGCGCACCGTAGGACCCCTTAATGACCAAGGGATCGGTTTGTTGTGGGTTTTTCTTCATTCCTAACCCATTCCCAATTGTTTCTGGAAAAACAAATGTTTTCAAATCCTGAGCTGGGGCTCAGTGGGTTAAGTGATCATTGTGAATATAGCTTATTGAGTGAGCGTATAATCGGAAGGTGTTATCAATTAGATTTATCAAGGTAAATAGTGTAAACAACCTGTTCATTTGAGTAACTGTGTGATAGAATTCAAGATTGTATTTGAGAGGAAAATCTAACTAACTTGTAATTCCGGCCGTTTCATTTGTAGGAATTTATTGTCTATGCAGAGAGTGTTAAGGTACCCTTGTTGTAACGACGACTTTGTTATATGAGTTAATGTAAGATATAGGAAAGAGTAGTAAAGAGATTATAATATTATGTATTAATGCCTTGGTCTCGGGAGTAGACACAATAGGCCCAGTGAACGTGTTTAATTCTTAAGGATAGATAACAAATATCACTTTTGTTAAATAGGTAAATAACGATTGATTTATTAGGCCCTGGTCTCCACCGTAGACACAACAGGGCTCAGAATAAACTATAGTAAATTATAAACTAATAGCGTGCCTTTGGATCAAAGTCGACTTGAGTCAGTACCTGAATAACGGGAATTCAGCTAGGGAGTAACGGGGGCTCTAGGGTTCCAAAGTACAATCTATCGTGAATTGACGTAATATTCAATCCGTGTCTTGAACTCATCTCGGCCTGAACAGAGAAACAGTTATTAGAGTGGTTAGGAAGTTTTGTTAAATAAAGTATACAAACTTCTAGATGACTGTCGATTTATCCCCTACGTAAGTAGTATAGTCGAGAAAAGAAAATAAATACTACATTTTGGTGGCATCGGTGGGATTCGACAAATCATTAAGATAGAGTATCATTATCTAACAGAATAGACATAATGACGGGCGTATTACCATTCAGATTATGGGAAGAGGGGAAGGAAGAAATCAAGCTCTGGATCGAGCAGTTAGAATGTCACTTCACGTTACTTGACGTAGGAGAAAATGGAAAGAAGATCGCCTATGGAAAGGCACACTTAGGCAAGGCCCTGAACGATGTAAGAGTACGTCTAGACTCTAGAGGGACTAGTGTCAAGGGCCGAAGTTAGGAGTGCCCTAATTGAAGAATTTGGCCAAGAAACTTCCACCAGGAAGGCCAGAGACAAACTTAAGAGTCTGAAACTCGACGGACAAAATGTGAGAGCCCTGAGGAGGGAAATAGCAAAACAAAAATCAAACTGGCATATCCCCATATGGATCAAGAGGGCCAGGAAACTGAGATCAATGAGATTATGATCCAAGCATGCCCGGTGGAAGTTAGAAAGCACTGCATTATTCATGAAGTGAATACTACTAAGGAACTCATAGAGGTCATTAAAAAGATCATGGAGGCTCGAGAAGTAAGAGAGGAAAAAATGAAAGGAGGAGGAGGAGAACCCAAACAAAGGGTATCCGAGAACCCTGATCCGATGCTTCACAAGTAGACAGACCGGACATCTAGCTAGGAACTGTTCCAACCGTCCACAAGCCCCAACCCGTAGATTTTACCCCAGACCCGCACTTCCAAACGATCGACCTCTACCAAGGGGAACTGATCCAAACCGGGGAGGAATGCTTCCGGTAGAATACAGGGAGACAGAAAGCCAGCCAAATGTCACGATGCCGGAAGAGAGAGAAAAGTTTCTGTTAAACCTCACATAGAAGGGCGGTATAGTGAGGTCAACATCTTACAGAGACAAACGCCTTGTGAAACTATAGTAATCAATGGGAAAGCCGCCAACATGCTAATTGATACGGGGCAAACAGAAGTTGTCTTTTAGATAATTTAAACAAAACAAAATCAGAAAGAAATGGGCCCCTTAAATCAAACCAGTATTCATTGGAGCCGGGGGTCAACCACTGACGATCCTAGGGAGAACCAATACGGTAGTAGTACAGTGGAAAGGAATTAAATTCACCACCGATTTCTGTGTTTTATCAGGAAAATCGAATAGTGGAGTCGATGGGTATCTGGGGATAGATCTCATGAGTCAGTTGGGGGTAACTATCCAGTGTGGGCCGAGAGACACAACGACCACCCTACGACCTCAAATAGTAGCTACTACAGGAAAACTGTCTATCCCCGCTAGATCTTGGAAAATGATAGAGATTCCTCCAACCCCGGGCATGACTGCCGGGATTTTGAACCTGATGCACAGAATAAAGTGAGAATATCTCCCACCTTTATTACTACCGACCAGAGGAAACTAGTTCTAGCCAACTTTGGCGATGACACGATTAATTATCAAAAAGGAAAACTGTAGGACAAGTCACACCCACTCAACCCACCACTGTTGGAACTGACGGACCTGTGAATTTACCTGAAATTCCGAAACAATTAACGTCAAATCAAGCCAATACCTTACATGAGTTGCTCTGGACGTACCGAGATGTGTTTGCTCAAAACGAAGGGGGCCACGGATCGGCCCGAACCCGACACACCCACGAAATACACATTCAAGGGCCTCCTATTAGGCAACCCTATAGACGACAAAATCCCATTATGAGACAAAAAGAAAAGGAACAAGTCGAGGAAATGATTAAGCAGGGGATAGTAGTGGAATCCTTCAGTCCGTGGTCATCTCCAGTAGTCCTGGTAAAAAAAAAAGATGGGTCTACTCGGTTATGTGTAGATTATCGAAAATTAAACGATGTCACCATCAAAGACGAGCAACCCCTACCTCGTATTGATGACTCGCTAGAATCACTCAATGGGTCAACCTGCTTCTCTACCATAGACCTACAGAGTAGATACTGGCAAGTACCACTTAGGTCAGAGGACCAAGAGAAAACCGCATTTGCCACGAGTGAAGGCAAACTCTACCAGTTTACCGTCTTGCCTTTCGGAGTTTGCAATGGACCAGCCAGTTTTACTAGAGTCATGGACGAAGTATTGAGGGGATTAACCTGGAAAACTTGTTTAGCGTACTTGGATGATATTATAATAATTTCCGCTAGTTGGGAGGAACATATTCACCGACTACAAGAGGTGTTAGAAAGAATCAGGGGGGCAGGACTTAAACTGAAGCCTTCAAAATGGCAATTAGGGGCCCGTGAGGTGGCATATCTAGGGCACGTGGTTTCCAGTAAAGGTATCCAACCGGACCCACATAAAGTGAGATCTATTGCAGAAATCTCACCCCTGTCCTTTGTCAAAGATATCCGACTGTTTCTGGGAATGGCATCCTATTATCGAAGATTCATACCCAGCTTTTCAAAAATTGCTCGCCCAATGACTAAGAGACTGGAAAAAGGGAGGAGGTTCGACTGGGAGCAGAGTTGTCAGATAGCTTTTGATCAACTGAAACAAAAATTAACTTCTAACCCCATAGTTTGTCATCCGGATTTTACCAAGCCGTTTCAGCTATATACCGATGCTTCTGATGAAGGGCTCGGAGCCGTATTGGCCCAGAAAGTGGACGGAGAGGAAAGCATAGTAGCATGTGCTAGCCGGACGCTGAATAAGGGCGAACAGAATTAGAGCGTTACAAAAAAGGAATATCTAGCTTTAGTGTGGGCTGTATAATATTTCCGTCCATATCTAGCCGGGGTCCATTTCGAAGTTATCACGGACCACCATAGCTTGCAATGGCTCAGGAAAATGAAAACGGAAGACGGACTATTTGTCAGGTGGAAGGGGATTTTGGAGGAATACTCTTTTGAAGTTAGACATAGACCAGGTAAACTGCACACTAATGCCGATGGCCTGTCTCGACTACCGGTAGCACCCGTCCAACGCACTGAACCTAACAGGGAAGAGCATGACCCTAGGTATGGCGACAAAGTAAAATTCTCTGAGGGAGCCTGGAGGGATTCTAAAGATCGGGTAGTAATTGATTATTTGGAGGCTAAACACATGATCCAAATCCTTCACGGACAAGAAGGAAGGGGGGCTCATTTGGGACAGTCTCGAGTTCTAAAGCAATTTAATGAAAGGTACTGGACCAAGAGGGCCGACCAGATTGTTAAAGAAGTTGTTCAAAATTGTTTGGGATGTCAAAGGGGCTAAGATGGACGGGGACCTAGACAGTCGCCCGGACACATTACGGCCGGTAAACTGTGGGACAAATTATCTGTGGACATTATGGGACCTCTGCCCCAACAGACGAACATAAGGTACATCTTAACCTGCGTCGACGTCTTTTCCAAATACACTGTTGCTTGCGCCATTCCGGACAAGAAAGCCGAAACCGTGGCTAGGATTATTCTAGAAAAGGTCATTTTTGTTTATGGCACCCCTGGAGGTATTCTGAGTGATAGGGGCAAAGAATTTAATAATGAAATCTGGCAACAGTTGGGAGAAACCTTGGGCTACCAGATACAGCACACCTCCCCGTATTATTCCCAGGGGAATGCTGTGTGTGAAAGGAACCATAGGGTGTTAGCAAATTGTATCAGGGCTAGTCTGATCTCACAAGGGGAGAAACTTGTCCGAGGTTGGCCGGAACTTCTGCCAGAAATTGTCTGGGGGGTAAATACCACGGTTTGTAAGACTACTGGGTATGCTCCCTATGAGATTATTTTTGGAATCACGCCGAAATTGCCTCAAGAACGAATATTACCCTACACCAGTCCTTCCGCCACATATTCCCAACCAGGACAATATTTGAAGGAAGAAGGGGAGCGACGACAGCGAGTTCATGATCATATTACCCAGCAACAGCCTAAGAAAGTTTCTCTAGATAATCCTTATTACCGGGGGGAATATATTCTTGTGAAGAGACATGATCCCACCCGAGCTGGTAAACTGGAAGAAAAATACGAGGGTCCCTTCAGAGTTGTAGAGATAAACAGGCCCTATCAAGTGTTGTACTTGCATCATGGGGATATTGTGTCAGCCACCCATATTCGTCTTACTAAACGATATGAAGGTATTTTACCACCAGATATGAGCGAGTGGAGTAGTGAGGAAGGGAGCGAGGAGGAGATAGAATTCGGGGCTGAACAGGAACTATTCGAAGCCAAGTGGGGAAAATGATTACTATGAGCTTACCGATGATGAAAAGTCTACGGTCCCCAACAGCGAAGTTTCAGACTTCAGGAGAGATTTCAATAAGACTTGAAGTAATGAGGAAGAGTGTTTTCAAGACGAGGTAACACTGTCAGGGCTCCACGAGTACTACGTAGCTGTATGTGGTGTCATTGTGTAGCGATTTCCACCTAGTTTTCGGCACAATACAGTTCCTTTCATGCTGATGGTTGATATAGCAGTCAGAATGGCCTGAAAAGGCCCAAAACGGCCACAGACCCCCGCTCATTGAGGGTTAACCACTAGGGAAGGCCTCTCGATCATGGGGATATTGTGTCAGCCACCCATATTCGTCTTACTAAACGATACGAAGTTTCAGACTTCAGGAGAGATTTCAATAAGACTTGAAGTAATGAGGAAGAGTGTTTTCAAGACGAGGTTGAAACTAGAGACGTATTTCTTGAAGGCAAACGTATAATTGGCTCTCACTCAGCTAAAGCCAATGAATCTAGAGAAAATCTTTTGACTAAGGTTCCGGATATAAATCAAGCTAGAGCGTCTAAACCCTCGGGCCCTACAGAAACCCTTACTTGTAGTGGTAGGATTAGCCGTCCACCAATCAGGTACCCGGACGAGGGTATCTATAGGACCCCCGAGACACGTGCATGCCAGTTGCAAGGCACCATGCCTCTCCCCTCCGACCCTCAGTACCGACTCCGTCGACTAGTAGCAATGGTCGATGGAAAAGGACAGAGAATAAACACTACCAGGGCCTTCAAACAGATTCTCAGTCATCCCGGGCAAGTTATAGTAGCTAAAACTGCCATTGAAAATCAAAATCCTGCACTCCAACTACACAGGTGTCTTTGTGAGCATAGTGGACTGGTGGATTGGCAGCCGGATGGCCAGAATTTCAAGGGAACAGTATTACAGCGATCAGGAGCTCGCCTTAATTTAGTAGGGGGTAATAAATTAAAAAAGCCATCCACCAATCACCGCGTCCCCTCTTACCTGCTCCCCTCGCCAGCTGAGTTTGACACACCTCCCCAGCCGGCCAATCAGCGGCCTCCATTTTTGGAGTACAAAGTTAAACTCTCCACCTCACCTCTAAATTCGCTCGCGTTCACTTCCCGGACAGTTTCCTCTGGTTGCGATATATTCAATACCTCGGTTCCAGCCCTATACTCCCGTAAGCCACTGAAAAACATTTCCAACCAGCTTCCAGGAACTTCTTATGAAGAGGAAAGAGTGGAGGTGGAGGAGGCGAGAAATCAAAGCGAGTGGGCTGCTGCGCGAGCCACTCAGCCAATCACAGCGCGGGATAGCGGGAGGCGGGACTATAAAGCAATGGGGTTGGGGGTGGGGGGGGGGGGGGGGCAGGTTGCAGATTCATTCGCCGCTCGGACGGCACTGGGCTAGCTTCTCACAACCTACTTACTCTCTCTCGCTTGGGCACCCACGGGAACTCGGCTCCAGCCTCCCAGCCCTCGCCCTTTGTTCCAGAAGGCCCACCTCAGGCCTATTATCAGCTCTTCCCTAATAAAACAGATACACCTTCAGTATCTGGCCGCCTGTCGTCGCATCGCAGGCTTGCATACCTACAGCTAAGCGATTCAAGAGGACGACAGATAGTAGAGGGGAGCAAAGATTTCCAGTTGATGTAAAGAAAGAGAGAGAATGCAGAACTAACCCAGTGGCCACCAGAAATAATATTTGATGTGTCCTTATAGGACAGACTAAAGAGAAAAGAGCCTAGACTTATATGTAAATAATATAATGATGTGTTAAGAATAGTTATTTTTGTTAGCAAAGGCGTAATGCCGAGAGTTGTAATTAGATAGGATCTGATAGGAAAGATTTAAGTATAAAGTAAAATAGGGGGGGGGGGAATCAATTCTTAAAGACAGAGGGGCAACCAATAGGCTCAGGGGAAAACAGTTTTTGGTTAGTTGCCCGATGGGTCAGTTATAGGTAGGAAAGGACACTAGTCCATAAAAATAACGAACTCATTTGTTATAAAGGAAACTATATCTATTATCATTTATTATGTTCTATAGGGTGAATCTAGATGTGAGGCTGGATGGGGAAATATTGGAACAAGTAGAGTGTTTTAAATATCTAGGAGGAACGATAAGCAGGAGTGGAGGTATGGAAGTGGAGGTAAAACAGAGAGTGTGTGAAAGAAGGAAGGTTTTCGGAGCAATGGGAAGTATGTGGAAGACGAGAAATCTCGGAGTGAAAGTAAAAAGTGCACTGTATCAAGTAATTGTTGTGCTAACAGTGATGTTTGGGGCTGAGACATGGGCTCTAAAGAAAAAAGCAGAAAAGAGGGCTGGATGTGATGGAGATGAGCTGCTTGAGGAGTATGTGTGGAGTTACTCGTAGAGACAGATTGAGGAATGAAGAGATACGTAGGAGAGTGGGGCAGCAGGAACATTTGTCAGCCAGAGTGGTCAGAAGGGTGCTGAGCTGGTATGGTCATGTTGAACGAATGGGAGATGAAAGGCTTACAAAGAGAATATGTGAGTCAGGTACAAGGGGAGATAGAAGGGCAGGAAGACCCCCATTGAGATGGAGAGACTGTGTAAGAAAGGCTTTGGATGATAGAGGAATGACTATAGATCAGGCAGGGGAAGTGGTGGTGGACAGGAGTGAATGGAGAATGCTTGTGAATAGTTGAGTGAACACGTGGTCATTTGGAGTAAGGGGTCGGGCGCAAGTTCGACTAGAAAATAGTCCATCAGGCGCCTGGCCCGGGGAGACGATTAATTTTGAAGGGTGTGCCTGGAAGTGTGGTGGGGGGGCTTGTGGCTTTGGCTCCGCTGCATGTCTGCCTGCCGAGATAAGAACCTCTCCAGGTGGTCAAGGGCCGGGGGAGTGCTGGAGCGACCTTGGTAACCCGGGTCTCTGGGTCTTCTCCTGGGTGACCTGGATGTGTATGAGTTTGTGTTTTTTATCTGTGTTTATTTTTTGTTTTATGTTGTTTTTGTGTTTTCCCTGTTCTTGCTCTGTCTTGAGTCGGCTACCCCCAAAATGGGGATTGGGCCTGAGCATATAGATAGATAGATAGATAGATGTTCTATCCAACAACCAACTCTACTCCTAAAATCGATTAATGAAATATTACAAACGCATGTGGCAGTCCGTGGATTCGAATCCAGGACACTCACACCGAATATAACCACCTTATGCATTGCACCACGAAGGCAGTTAAAGGATGGTGGACACTGCCTACGATTTATTATGCAACTTCGAATCCTGCATATCAATCTAAGCATGTACACACATCCCAACTGCAACTCACGTAGGATATGCATATGTGAATGGAAAGAGCATTTAATGGGGCCTTAACCCTTTACTAGTGGCGCTCGACTTAAGTCGAGTGAAAGAAACTGGGAGAAAACGGGTGAAAAATGGGTGAAGATCGAGTGAAAATGGGTGGAACAGTAATGAACCATACATCCGACATCTGTGGCCTCCCGGCCCACACTAACTCCAGTTCCCCCACCGCACGAGTGGATGACAGTGTGACCAATAGTTAGCGAAAAGTGAACAATGTAGCAAAATCAGCTAACCTTCCTTCTTTGAGGTAACACTGTCAGGGCTCCACGAGTACTACGTAGCTGTATGTGGTGTCATTGTGTAGCGATTTCCACCTAGTTTTCGGCACAATACAGTTCCTTTCATGCTGATGGTTGATATAGCAGTCAGAATGGCCTGAAAAGGCCCAAAACGGCCACAGACCCCCGCTCATTGAGGGTTAACCACTAGGGAAGGCCTCTCGATAAATTACTCCTGAACCAATATCAATTATAATGTTCTATCCAACAACCAACTCTACTCCTAAAATCGATTAATGAAATATTACAAACGCATGTGGCATGTGGCATGTGGCACGCTCACACCGAATATCAACACCTTATGCATTGCACCACGAAGGTAGTTAAAGGATGATGGACACTGCCTACGATTTATTATGCAACTTAGAATCCTGCATATCAATCTAAGCATGTACACACATCCCAACTGCAACTCACGTAGGCTATGCATATGTGAATGGAAAGAGCAATTAATGGGGCCTTAACCACTAGGGAGGACAATTGGGTCAGTTTTGGGGGAGTGTTAACCCTTATTTAGCGGGTGGTAAGGTATTTTACACTGTACCGCTCAGCGGGCATAATCCCGAAATATTCGCTCAATTTCACTCGCCCTAGCGCCGTTACTATGGCTCCAATGCGAACGAAATGATCATTTTTGGAAAGAGCAACTCTTCGTCTCCCCATATAAGTCTATGAATGGATGTAATGAATGAGTGTGGAGGGTGGGAAGAGGTGAGGAAGAGGAGGTACTTTTTGGTCTATTTCCGGGCGCGTTCGGTTGCGTTCGCTTTGGCCTGACTTCGGCCTCTCGCGTGTCTACTATTCCTTTGGTAATCGGTCTTATTTTTCTCTTATTTCTCCTTATTTCTGTATTCTCTCTCTCTCTCTCTCTCTCTCTCTCTCTCACTCCTGTCTGTCTGTCTGTCTGTTTCTCTCTCTGGCTCGCTCGCTTTCCCTCTCTCGCGCGCTCTGTCTCTCTCTCTCTTCCTCATCCGTATATGTAATTCTCATTATTATTTTCTCTAATCTCTCTCACTTCTCCTGTCTGTCTGTCTTTCTGGCTCGCTCGCTTTCCCTCTCTTGTGCTCCCTTTCTCTCTTCCTCATCCGTATATGTGTTTCTCATTATTATTTTCTCTAACTAATCCCTCTATTTTATTTATTTGCTTGTAATATTTCTGTATTATTATATCTTTTTCACTCTATCTTCAGTTCAGTTTCTGTATTCTCTCAATACGGTGGGAATGGTATTTCGTATGAGGGATGTGCAGCACAAATATTCAATCTTTCGTTGTTTGGTTGTTTGTATTACCGTAAGAAATTTACTGAACGCCTGCAAATAATACGCTATAAAATGCTTGCAATCTCTCTATTTTCTCTAATCTCTCTCACTCCTCCTGTCTCTCTCTCTCTCTCTCTATATCTCTTCCCCTCTCTCTGCTTATTCTAGTTCTCATTATTATTTTCTCTAACTAATCCCTCTATTCATTTATTTTGCTTTAATATTTCTGTATTATTAATCTTTTTTCACTCTTCTTCATTTCAGTCCGTTTCTGCATTCTCTCTCTTTCTCTCCTCTGCTCTGTTTCGCTTGCTTTGCAGGAATTTTTGTTTTGTTTTATATATAATATATATAATTTACTTATCATTACTTACTATATCGTATAAACAATAGTAGGTAGCCAACTTACCATAATACCGATACACCAAACCGATCCGCATGCGGTTTTGTTTATCACCTGTTTACTAAAGTGCCACCATTCGATTTTCTTGGAGCCGACTCGAGCGGGAGGGTTACCAATTGAAGTTAAATCCGCTAGCATATATTGTTAGATGTAAGACATGATAAATACCACTAGAAATATGAATTGGCAAAATCCATATAATATCACTTCGAAATTGTTCTGAAATTTCAAAACAAAACCGCTAGTGTAAGTCATTGCTGCTAGATCGAAGTAAAGGTCTCTAGATCTAGCGGAAGTCGCTATACGTATTGGCAGTACTGCACACTCATTCATTTCATTCTTCATTTTCTATTGAGCTCGTCCTGGAATCTTTACGACTCTGAATCTTACGATTGCCGACGGCGATACGTGTTGACATTGTTGTTGATGTTCCAGTGGAGGGATGAACAAAATATTTCCTTGTCCAATAATAGCTATTTCATAGTCCCACAGGACTTATTTTGATATATTTATCAAATTTATTGAACGCCTGAAAATAATACGCTATAAAATGCTTCCAATCAAACTTTCAAGCAATTACAAGGTCACATGCAATTATAAAAAGGTATATTGTAGAACCACAATCTTCGCCAAGCTTCGTTGTTGCTTGTATTATTGTGAGAAATGTACCATACACCCTGGTTATCGTGAGAAATTTACCGAACGCCTGCAAATAATACGCTATAAAATGCTTGCAATCAAACTCTCAAGCAATTTCAATGTCACATGCAGTATAGGTAGACCCAGAGAGGAGACAGACAGAGAGAGAGGGGAGGTCAAAAACATCTGCTAGGTGTGATTTCCCCTGGAGGGAAGAGATTAGTTAGGGGCATGCCCTGGCCTACATCAGACAAAGAGAGTACAAAGGAGTACAAACAAAGAGAGTTAGACAGAGAGAGAGAGAGAGAGTCGTGATAATATAAAAATGTTACACATGTATCATAATATGAAAACATAATATACGGTAGGCCTACATCTGTTCTCCACAAGCATATAATGCCAAGCACAAATAGTCAAGCTTTCGTTGGTTGTATTACCGTAAGAAATTTACCGAACGCCTGCAAATAATACGCTATAAAATGCAAAGGAAATTTCTTGTTGAGTGCAATTTTGAGGACGTAATGTGCTCTGAGAGAGAGCGGAGCGGTGATTAGGAGCATAAATTACCTCAAGACCGCTCGCCACACAGGGAATTATATAAGGAAATTACCGTATTTTAGGGTTTTTGCACTCGTGTTTTACCATCGTTGAAAGACAACCAGTGATCGTAAAAGGATGGTTCGGGTGTCATTGGAAAGCTCAATTTACGCACTTTCAGGATACATACTTGTATTACGCTCTGCGTCTTGTTTATGCATGAAAAAGAGCACGGAACAACCCCATTTAGGGTAAACAAAAAACCCGCTGGGCGGCACAGTGAAATATACTCCACCAGCCGCTCGTAAGGTGATAAAATGCTTGCAATCACATTTTCAAGCAATTATAAAATATAAATTGTACTTACCCACACCCACACCAGTATGTTCTTCGTCAGGAACGTCTCCAATTTGCTCAAGGGTCTGTCCAATATCAACCACAACATCCACCCCACGCAAATTATGCTTGGGGTGAAAGCCTATGATCGGGTTATTTTCGTCTTCCGAGTCATCCACTACCAAAACTCTCACCCAGACCTTCGACGGTTTCATCCAACAGCTTATTAAAGTTCTGAAGAGTTCAGCATGATATCTAGTTCCTGGGTGGTAAGCCGGGCGTGGTTAGTAGGTGGCGCGACGCACTAGGGATGGCGGCCACCGAATCGAACACGGGCAAATCTTGACCTTCCATATGGCTGTTTGAGGGTCACTTAGTCACGGTCACGCAGTGGGATGTGTGGTGGGCCCTTGTAGTACACCGCCTGACCACCAAGTTTCGCTTTCCACCTAATTAGGGCGGGAATAAGCCCACGGACTTAAGTCCGACCCCGCCATTTAGTCCAATTTTCTCGTATCGGACCTATGTCCGACCCCCAAATAAGGGTTAACGGTCTACTGGTGATCTTCTCAATATCTTACTAATCTGGTCATCCTCCTTTCGGGATTTTCGGTGAGACCTTTTCCATGCAGAAATATTGAAGGCCTTCGATAAGTCTGGACAATTCTTTAATTTCTAAATACCTTCCTTCGGGTTCTATCCCTCCATCTGTGCCGTTGTCTCTAATTTTCCTTTCCGGCTTCCAATGTGGACGGCCATCGTTCACTTCCTCATCCTATCAACTCCGTGTTCCTCAGGGCTCAACCCTATTTTCCATTTTCTTTCTAATTTCATAAGATCTTCTCAGCTGTCCTCCGTATACTTCATATGGCGACGACTCTACTAAATACTCAATTAGTTTTTCAGAATGCCCCAGCCAACAAGCCCTCAAAAAACAATGTAATGAAGCCTAGAACACTTATCCCTGATCTAACTACTATTTCCAATTGGGGCAGAGAAAACCTTGTTGCCCTTAACCCGTACTGTACCGTAGGATACAGTAATAAAAGTCCCCAGCAGTCCCAAGCATGTGGCAAAAATTAGGAGAGACCATATCCCCCTCCAAAGTGAGGCAAGATTGGTGCTGTCACCTTCAGTGGGTCTCATATAAGCTAAGAAGTGTTGCCAACACGGGAGCAGTTTCAAAAGGTCGTGGAATGATACAGGGTTGTACAGGCAGTTACAAGGAAAGTACATTACTGACGGATACTGTATATACGTCGCTGGGACTGAGGAGTTACTTATCTACTGACGTATATATACGGTGCTGGGATTGGAGGGGTTAATGCTTCCAAAACCCAATTTCTCCATTTTACTTTCCGTCCGGAGCTCCCAGAGGACTTTTCCTTATTCTGCAACAATACAAAAATCAATCCTTCATATATTGGGTGTCCTTCTGTTTTCACTTGGAAGGACCATATTTCCAGTCATGCTTAAGCAGCCTCTGGGTGTGCCCAACTGCCTCAATGGGTTATTTAACCCTGTGCACTGCTTGCTCTGTACAGGGCATGGTGCGTCCTTGTATTGTATACATGTGTGGAGGATCCTCTACCGCACTCATAGACAAAATAGAAACGACAAGACTTTCGTATCATTAACGTTCGTCCACTCACCAGCTCTCGCATCTCTCTATCCGTCGCAATGTTGCATCTCTCTCACTATTCTATCGCTACTATAATAACCAGTGTTCCTCAGAGCTCTCCCAGTGTATACCACCTCCTACGTAGGCACTTGGTACCCTTTGCAACACAATCCTTGTGCAACTCTCCAACCCAAGAGTGATACGTTACTCTCAGACTTTCTTCTATTCAACAGCTGAGCTCTAAAACTCTATCCCAGAATCAGTATTTCCCTCTTCCTATTACTTAACCCCTTCAGACTCATATGACGGAGAGTTCTCTCACTCTTATAATTACCTCTCCAAAATTAGTTTTCTGCCCACAGCTAACTCAAAGACAACTGCAGAGGTTAAAGTAACTAAACTAACAATACCCCTGATGGTAACAAAGGCTTTAAATATCCCCTGTAATCGCGTCATATGTCGGATGATTTAAATTGTTCATGTGTGTCCGATTTTGAAACAACTTGATTTGGCCCTGTCACTCTTTCAATCTGGTCATTCTCTAAGTTCTGCCTTTTGCCTCAATCACATAAAATTTTTTTTTTTTTTATCTCTAGTACAGCAGTCGTTTGTGCTGCAAACAATGCACATACTATTATAACCACTTTTTTTTATTAACAATTATGCAATTATATAAAACCTGCAAATCATTCAAACGTAATATTCAATGTATACCAATATAAAAAATGAATGTACATATACAAGCGAGATACGACTAATCTTTCTGGGTGAGTTTTAAGATAATGGCCAATTAATACGTTCTTGTTTGTGGTGAGAGAGGTACCAGATGAAACAAATGCTGCGTAATTATCACAAATCATGAAAGTATTCGTTCCAGTTCTTGAAAACATAAGAACATATGAACATAAGAAAATGGGTGTCTGTAGTAAGCCGATTGGCCTAAGCAAGGCAGATCCCTGTCCCACACAACCCCAATTACAAAGCCCAATTATAGGCTCAACACTCTAATACCCTGAGGATCATCTTACCAAAACGGTTACAGATAACGCAGGATTACGGGGGTCACCAACCCGTGATCCCCCTTCACACCCAACCCTTCTCGTCCATATGCTTATCCAATTTTAATCTTAAAGCTCAATACCGGTTTTTATCCCACTATAGCACTTGGTATTCCATTCCACCCATCTACAACTCTGTTACCAAACCCATATTTGACATATCTTTTCTGAAACGAAATTTATCTAATTTGAAACCATTGGTACGAGTTCTTTCGCTATCACTGAGCTTTAGTACAGTTGTCATGTCCCCTTTGTTAATCCCACTAACCAACTTGAACACCTCTATCATATCCCTTCTAACTCTGCGTCTCTCTAACGAATGTAAGCCTAATTTCTTCAACCTTTCTTTATACGGAAAATTTCTAATATTATGGATCATTTTTGTCATTCTACGTTGTACTCTCTCCAATGAATCTATGTCCATTCTGTAATTAGGACACCAAAATTGAACAGCATAATCCATATGGGCTCTCACTAATGACAAGTAAAGTTTTAAGATAACATCAGCAGTTCTGTTACTCACACTCCTAGAGATGAACCCGAGCATCCTGTTGCCGTGTTTCGAACGCTTATACACTGTTTTCTAGGCTTCAAATCATTGCTAACAAACACACCTAGAGTCTTTCTCACCATTAGAGTTTTCTAATTCCATATTAGCTAGTTTATTTTTAACATGTGGTATGCATCTTCCCTATCTTTAATACCTTGCATTTGTCAATTGTTAAACTTCATCTGCCAATTTACTGACCATTCGTGTAAGGTATCTAGATCCCTTTTTTGGGAAGGAACTCATATATCTCTATTCTGAATCAATTGTTCTCGCCCATTGTTGGTATCGTCTGCAATTTACTTATCCTACTAAGTTTATAACCTAAATCAAGGTCATTTATGTATATAACAAACAACAGAGGGCACCTAATACACGATCCCTGAGGGACACCACTTTTGACTGCTCCCCATTCTGACTTTCCCGTACCATTTATGCTGACTCTCTGCTTACCTACACCAATTAGCCATGGACCCTAATCCATCCCCAACAACGCCCCACCTATTCCATGCGCCTAAACCTGATCTCATCAAATCTCTCTCATGGGGGGACTCTGGTCGAAAGCTGTTACTGAAATCTAAATAAATTATATCATCTGACTTGTCATTATTCTACTGCTTCATATACCTCTGAGAACAAAACTAACGCAAATTAGTAAGGCAAGACGTCCCTGAGTGAATCCATGCTGAGAAGTATTTAGTAAATTAAAATGTAATCGTAATGGTTTCTAATTTTAACTAGCAATAATTGACTCTAGTAAGTTTCCTATGATTGAT
The DNA here is from genome assembly GCA_032716605.1 of Paralithodes platypus. Classification (NCBI taxonomy): domain Eukaryota; kingdom Metazoa; phylum Arthropoda; class Malacostraca; order Decapoda; family Lithodidae; genus Paralithodes; species Paralithodes platypus. The sequence continues at coordinate 21,363,553 of CM064578.1, forward strand.
GTAATACTAATGGGGACGGTAATTGGATGCTATTGATTTTTCACCTTTTTTTAAGATCGGAACTACGTTTGCAAGCTTCCAAGCTTCTGGAACTATAACCTGTCTCTAATGACTTGTTTAAATTTAGAAAATGTTTAATGGGTAACTTAAACTCATCCCTACATTCTTTTAATACTCTAGCATATACCTCATCAGGACCAGGCGATTTATGAGGTTTTCAGTCTGTCAATTTCCCTTAAGCACATCAATTTTCTACTTATAGTAACCGTACTTAAAACTATTTTCTATACTATCGCTATAAGACCTTACGGACTTCTGGAAAACTGTGCCAAATTTTCATAGTGGAAAACGGAAAGAAAATGACTATTTAATGTACTGCACATTTCTAAATATCATTTTCTGTCATGTCTCCTATCAACAGTTTTAAAGGGGACCCAATTACATCTCTAACCTTGGATTTATACTAGTTTGGTAAAAAGCTTTAGGATTGATTTTTGAGTCATTGGCAACCTTAATTTCATAATTTCTGTTTTCTTTCCTAATATCCTTTTGTTACTATGTCTTAACCCTTTCACTCATTTTATGAGCAGAGGGTTGCCAGATTAGCAATAAGAAATAGAGTTCTCTGACTCTTAAAATTACCTCTCCAAAATTAGGTTTCTGCCCACAGCTAACTCAAGACACTGCAGCGGTGAAGTAACTAACTAAAGGTTTCTAAATACCCCTGATGGTAACAAAGGCTTTAAAAGAATCCCCATAAGGCTTCAAATCCGCGTCATATGTCAGAGAGGTTATAGATTCTGATAGTAAGCAAGTAGGTGGAATTTCGCCTTTTCCTAATTTTTCTAATATATTCCTCCTCTTTGTATAGAATCCAGAAATCTAATAGTCTATTATTCATCCATTTGGGTTGGTTCTGTGGTTTTGATCTAAATTTTCTTTTGGGGATGTAATTTATTTTGTGCATTGAATACTGACTAGATAAAATTATCGTATGTATCCTAACAAGGTTGACGTCTCTTCCTGACTTAAGATTGTGAACAGGGTGCCTGAGTGAGGGGTACACTCATTTGGAACACCTGCGTCGACTTAATTTTTGTGACCATAGGGTCTGCCTAATAGGGCTCTTCTTAACCCACCCTACTTGGCCTTTTCTGAAGTCACGGTATTAATGTTGTATTCTCTCTGGTATTACCTTTCCATTGTATATTAAAATCACACAGGGAATTGTGGTCACTATTTTCCTAGGTGGTCCCCTATCTCTACATGATTTACCATATGCGCATCTTGTTACTGAAAACGAAACTCGAGAATATTATTACCTTCTAGTCGGCGATATCTATGAATTGAAATAAAAAAAAACTATCTTGTTATACCTACTATAAATTCCTCAGAATCAGAGTCTCCTATGTGATGCTGCCACATCTAATATTCGGAAAATTATAAACCCGCATAATGCACACATTGCTAAACCTTGAGGCCATTTAAATTTCCTCGCATAATGACGTTCCGTCATTTCTAACTTCTATTTGGCGTCTATACATAACTCCAATAACTATGGTTCGTCACTACCTTCGTTAACCTCTACCCAAAAACTTACATTATCGTTGTTTAGCCTAATACCTGATTTAATACAGCTTAAAAAAGCTGTATTAAATCAGGTATTAGGCTAAACACGTATGTAAGTTTTGCGGTTAGAAGGTTAAACGAAGGTAGTGAGACCTAGTGATTGGAGTTATGTATAGACCGCCCAAATATGAGTAGAAATGAAGGAAAGTCATTATGGATTGGAAGGAGGAAATTTAAATGGCATCAAGCGTTTAGCAATGTGGGCATTATGGGGATTAATTTTTACCGGAATATAGATTGGCAGCATCAAATAGGAGACTCTGATTCTGAGGAATTTATAGAGGTAGTAACCTATACTATGTACTCCTGACATACACTGCTATACCGCCACCCCTCTTACTTGTTCGGTCATATTTAAACAAACTATATCCTGGTATATCAAATTCTGCTAAAAAATGCCTGGTTTCTGTATTAATCCACGTTTCATGTTAGCGCTATTATGTCCTATATTTTTTTCTTTGGCCTAACAAGGGTTCTAAGTTCGTTCATTTTGATTACATAGACTCCTACAGTTTGTGTAATATACCCTCAATTTACTTCTTTTCTTTATACCTATTTTACCTTTATTTCTAACGACTTTTCCATCTTCCGTTTTGCAGACCATCAATCCTATCATTTGCATTATAGTCATCATTTTTAGCATGAGACTGAATAATCCTTATCGCTTTCGCCTGACGCTAAAATTGTTCCACTTAACCTCTCATTTTCCGACTCCTTCAATATTTCTGTTCAAAAAACCCAACAACCACCATATGCCTCTAAAGAAACTAGCTAATGTGGAAACCCCTAAACCGTGAAAGATGACCCCATCCCTTGCGTACATCCTAACTCTCCCATAGAAACTATCCCAGTTATCAATGAATGGTATTGCTTTTTGCTTTGCAATATTACTCCAAACGGCAATTGACACCAATCGCCCTGGATGTCCATTCCTTGGGAACCTCCTCTTCTGGGTAGCCCAAAGATACAATGTACTACAGGGATCCCTCCCTTTATCCTAACCTTATCCCTAACACATCCCGATACTGCTGCAACAGTTTCCTCACTTCTACCCTTACCAACAATCGTTACTCCGGCACTGAGACAGATAATGGGGTTATCTCCACTATCTTCCCAGATGTGGTCCATCTTCTCTAAAACCCTCCCAACTCCATGGCCAGGCAAGACACCACAACTTTCCTAAGTTTTAGTGCGGGTAGCCCTAACTAAATGTCTTAACCATGGAAGTCGCCCACAATTCGACCACAGACTTACTTCTCGAGGACACAGACTTTACCTTTCCCTCGGGAGGACATCCAGCAGCTGCAGGTGGAGAACCCCCGGTGGTGGCAGAAGCTCCCCTTGGTGGTGGTGGTGAGGTTGGTGGTGGTGGTAGGTAGCACAAGCGTCAAGCGGTTGGAGCTGATAGTCGGCGGCAGGCACTTCGTATAACCCTCCCTTATCCTGACTATCTTTTCCCCTCACATTCGTCTCGCAAAGGATGAGAATGTAGGTTGTCACACCTCATATTCATTCTACTATCCTGCTTTCTTCTTGAGTGTGACTTTCCCACCCGTATTTTTAACAACCTGCCATGAATAAACATTTTCATCAACTACTCACTTTTCCCCTTACTCGACTTAATTTCCTCCTTGGCTAAGCTTGAAAGCTAGATTTCGTCTTTAATCAAATCCACTTCCCTCTGAAGTCTTAACATTTAACCTCCCTTAGAGCCAAAACCTCTTCCTTCACCACAACCATCTCTTCCCTGACCTGGAGAATAAGATGATGCAGTTTCAGTAAAGGACTTCCGCACTCCATACCTGACATGATCCCAAAAGCTTAGTGGAGTGAGGAAAACAACTAAGTACAGAAAACAAAAAACAAATAAGTCAACTAACAGCTAAAAACTGAGCTAAAAACACTTACTATATACACGAGTGGCCACTGCCTCCAAACACAGGTAGGTGGCGTATGGTCACTGGGTCACGAGCAGGTGGTCCGGGCAGGGGGAAACTCAGATTAACACAACCCTCTCCTGCCTCACTGACCTGAACTGAACTGGACTTACTTTTTATCTTCATAGATACCAAATTCGTAATTTTTCACTCAACTACAAGGGTACACCACATCATATATACATAATCTTATCCTCGAGCGCTTCCCTTGTTGCTAGAAACTATGGCTGACACGCTCGAGATACCCATATCATTCGAGTTTTTCTTTGGATTGACACATACCGGAAATGAAGCAAGTCGGGTACTAAGGCATGTAGCCTCGTCATGTCGGGAGTGACATACACTGGTAATTTCTTTTAATATTCTAATCCAGTGTAGGGTATCTGACTGTCACCCACACATAGGTTTCAGAGATATGAAGTTGTTTTTTCCTTAAACCCTTCCTCCCCGGGTGTCATTTTAATATGACACCACGAAAAATAAGGGCTGGTACCCGGGTGCCTTTCATGGAAAGTAGTAGCTTGAAAGTCCTATTCAGCTTGGGTCTGAACGTCGTGCGTCCGACGCATGTAAACAAAGTCCGATCGTTGCGCCTCACCGCACCTCCGACAAAAGAAGAGCGAAGCACACTTTTGTTTAATCTACTATAATAATAATAATAATCGGTTTATTTCAGCCGGCAGCCAATGGGGCTAAAAATATTACAACAGACTGTAAACCTAGATCTTATTCCTAATGGATTCACCAGACTGATCCTGGCAGCTAACGAGAGGGCCAACATACTCCGGAGGGAGTAGGACGTGGGCAGGAGACTTTGTGGGGTCCCCAACGACCGATCCGCCCAGAAAATCTTGCCTTCACGGCCAGGGGAAATTTTGGAGAGAACTTCCCCTGCCGGCGCGGGGGATCGAACCCCCTGACACCAGAGCTAGCGGCTCCAATACAGAGTACTAAGCGTGCTCGAGCCACCGCTGAACCGAATGTTTTGTATTTCGGTATGTTCGGTTTTTTGTCAGTAGTGAAAAGATCGTCATATTGCTAACATCACCTGAAAATGCTCTCCACTAAAATCGTCATCAACCAACTGAACCAGTTGACTTGAAAGAGCTCATAACTCAAAGTCCAACTCTACAGATTGGAAACATCGCAACATACATTTATAGATGCGTGGGAAATTTCCTAGCAGTTAACTCCTTGCGACATATATGAACGCGATTCGCTTCATATGAATAGTCCCATAAGTCCACCAAAAACTCATATGACGCGCATCACGTCCATAATGGTACTTATCTCTATACCTCTCCAATAAGTTTATGACGCGATTTTGCGTCATATGAGCTCAGTAAGTCCGATAAGTTACCATACGATAAAACCGTTGGTGGCAAAACCTCAGCCTCCCTTTTTTTTTTTTTTCCCATGCAGATAATTCTAACGGCCGCAGTGTTGTTGTGAGTGTAGTGCGAGGCAGTGGCAATGACCCTGGGGCTCCCGCCTCCTCAGACTTACTGAAACATAACATGTCTGAGGGAGTTAAAATTAACCAAAATACGGAGGCCTAGGCCTAGACGTTTTTCGGCCAGGTCGCCCGGATACGCCGCACTGTCATTAGGAGAGCTAGCCCGGGCCAGGAGGGTTAAAGGCCACCTCAATAAAGCTTACAACTCTCGCGGCAAGCAAAACTGCAGTTAATTCCAATTTATGGATGGAAAGGGACTTCATTGGCGCTACTTTAACTTTTGACATGACCAAATAGCTGCCCTCCAAATCAATCAGATACAAAGCAGTCCCGTGTGCAAGACTGTTGCCATCAGCGAATGCATGTAGGGATATAGTATGACCGGACCCGACTCTCCGAGCGAACCTATTACTACTACAGAGCATCAGATTATCTACAATTCCGTGTTCAAGTCATCAGAAAGAAACAAGTCAAGAATGTTGGGCCAATCTCCGAAGCGATGTGATATACGGGTGGGTTGCTGAATCAACTGTTCTAGGTCATTTAGGCTAGAAAAGACATAGGCTTGTTCACCAGGTTGGTCAGTAGTAAGAGAGGAGAACCATTGGCGGTGTTGAATATTGAAATCTCCCAAGATGGAGATTTTTTGAGCAGGAGAACATGGGATAGAATGTGTAACCCCCACTTAGAGTCATAGATTACAGTACAAAGAATTTGGAAGAAGCAACTAGAGATTGTATAGTTACGGGGAAAGGATAGACAGTACAGAATTATCAAAGTATGAGAATGACAGATAGTTTTTGGAGCCATAACAGTTGAGAATTCAGAAGTCGAAAACTGTTCGGGAACACGAGAGCAAGTGAGTTCGTTGTGCACTAATGCACAACATTCGCCTTTGGCTTTTTAACCCTTATTTATGGTGGGTGGTAAAGGTAATTTTTAAACCACTGTACAGCTCAGCGGGCATAATCCCGAAATATTCTCTCAATTTCACTCGCCCTAAGCGCCGTTACTATGGCTCCAATGCGAACGAAACGATCATTTTTGGAAAGAGCAACTCTTCGTCTCCTCATTCATAAGTCTATGTAGGGATGTTACTGAATGAGTGTGGAGGGTGGGAAGAGGTGAGGAAGAGGAGGTACTTTTTGGTCTATTTCCCCGGCGTGTGTCGGTTTGCGTTCGCTTTGGCCTGACTTAGGGCCCCCCCCTCTCGCGCGTGTCACTATTCCCTTCGTTAATCGGTCCTTATTTTTCTCTTATTTCTCCTTATTTCTGTTTTTCTCCTCTCTCTCCCTCTCTTTTCTTCTTTTCCGTTCCTCTCTCCTCTCTCTCACTCCTGTCTCGTCCTGTCTGTCTCTCTCTCTCTCTTTCTGGCTCGCTCTCGCGCGCGATCATGTTCTCTCTCTCTATTCCTCATCCGTATATGTAATTCTCATTATTATTTTCTCTAATCTCTCTCAGTCTCCTCCTGAAATGTCTGTCTCTCTGGCTCGCTCGCTTATCCCTCTCTTGTGCTCCCTTTCTCTCTTCCTCATCCGTAAATATGTAATTCTCATTATTATTTTTCTCTAACTAATCCCTCCTATTTCATTTATTTTGCTTGTAATGTTTCTGTATAATTATATCTTTTTCACTCTTTCTTCAGTTCAGTTTCTGTATTCTCTCTATACGGTGAGAATGGTATTTCGTATGAGGGATGTGCAGCACAAATATTCAATCTTTCGTTGTTTGGTTGTTTGTATTACCGTAAGAAATTTACTGAACGCCTGCAAATAATACGCTATAAAATGCTTGCAATCAAACTCTCAAGCAATTGTCAAGGTCACATTCAAATTATAAATGTTAGCTAGATGGATACCCAGAGAGGAAGAGACAAGAGAGAGAGAGAGTGTCGTGATAATATAACAATGTTACATATTTATCATATATTATGATAATATAATTTGTACTGTAGTCCTACATCTGTTCCCACACAATCATATAATGCCAAGCACCAATATTCAATCTTTCATGGTTTGTATTACCGTAAGAAATTTACTGTAACGCCTGCAAATAATACGCTATAAAAATGCTTTCAATCTCTCTATTTTCTCTAATCTCTCACACTCCTCCTGTCTCTCTGTCTCTCCTCCTCTCGTCTCTCTCTCTCTCCTCCTGGCTCGCTCGCTTTCCCTCTTCCTCATCCGTATTATGTATTTCTCATTATTATTTTCTCTAACTAATCCCTCTATTTCCATTTATTTTGCTTGTAATATTTCTGTATTATTATATCTTTTTCACTCTTTTCTTCAGTTCAGTTTCTGCTTTCTCTCTCTCTCTCTCTCTCACTCTGTGTCGCTTTGCTTCTGGCAGGAATTTTGTTTTTTGTTTTATAATATAATATATAATAATTTACTTATCCTTACTTACTATATCCGTTATAAACCATAGTAGGTAGCCAACTTACCATAATACCGATACACCAAACCCGCTTCCCCATGCGGTTTTGTGTATCACCTGTTTACTAAAGTGCCACCATTATCGATTTTCGTGGAGTCGACCCGAGCGGGAGGGTTACCAATTGAAGTTAAATCCGCTATCATATATTGTTAGATGTAAGACATGATAAATACCACTAGAAATATGAATTGGCAAAATCCATATAATATCACTTCGAAATTGTTCTGAAATTTCAAAACAAACCCGCTAGTGGAAGTCATTGATGCTAGATCGAAGGTCAAGGTCTCTATATCTAGCGGAAGTCGCTATACGTCTTGGCAGTACTGCACACTCATTCATTTCATTCATTCATTTTCTATTGAGCTCGTCCTGGAATCTTTACCACTCTGCATCTTACGATTAGCCGACAGGCGCTACGTTGTTGACATGGTTGTTTGATGTTCCAGTGGATGGATGAACAAAATATTTTCCTATTCCCTAATAGCTATTTCATAGTCCCACAGGACTTATTTTGATATATTTATCAAATGTATTGAACGCCTTGAAAATAAAACGGTAATAAAAAATGCTTGCAATCAAACTGTCAAGCACTTACAAGGTCACATGCAATTATAAAAAGGTATATTGTTGACCACAATCTTCGCCAAGCTTCGTTGTTGCTTGTATTATCGTGAGAAATGTACCCTACACCCTTGTTAATCGTGAGAAATTTATACCGAACGCCTGCAAATAATATGCTATAAAAGGCTTGCACTCAAACTCTCAAGCAATTTCAATGTCACCTTGCATTATAGGTATAACCTAAAAAAAACCAGAGAGGAAGAGACAGACAAGAGAGAGAGGGGAAGTCAAGAACATCTGCTAGGTGTGATTTTCCCCTGGGAGGGAACGAGAAGGGATTAGTTAGGGGCTTGCCCTGGCCTACATCATACAAAGAGAGTAACAAAAGGAGTACAAACAAAGAGAGTGAGACAGAGAGAGAGAGAGAGCGAGAGAGTCGTGATAATATATAAACATGTTACATATGTATCATATATATGCAAACATAATATATACGGTAGGTCCTACATCTGTTTCCCCACAATCTTATAATGCCAAGCACAAATATTCAATCTTTCGTTGTTTGTATTACCGTAAGAAATTTACCGAACGCCTGCAAATAAATACGCTATATATAAATGCAAAAGGAAATTTCTTGTAGAGTGCAATTTTGAGGACGTAATGTGCTCTGAGAGAGAGCGGAGCGGTGATTAGGAGCATAAATTACCTCAATATCGCTCGCCACACAGGGAATTATATAAGGAAATT
>CM064578.1:22087421-22137421 GCA_032716605.1 Paralithodes platypus
GGAGTTAGTACAAAGTACAAAGGAGTAGAAAGGAAATCAAGCAACAACAGCCTAGTGACCCTTCTAGGCTGCTTGTCCTCCAAAACCTTGAGGATCAAGTGTCCAAACAGTGGTTTAGAGTGGGTAAGGGAACATTGGAAAGGGAACTACTGCCCTGGAACTAATGTCCGTGGCAGGATTAGGAAGTTAGTAGGGGACAGATGGGTTAGTAACTGAGGGGAGGATAATATAAAGTTATTCATTTACAAACGCAGTCAGTTTCGGGTTTGATGCAAGATATTTGTCTATGCGAAGTTTAAATGAATCAACGGTGCTGCAGTCAATAACATCTCGGGGAAGCCCATTCCATAAGTTGACAACTCGATTGAAGAAGACATTTTTAGCTTCGTGTGAGTTAAAAGATTTACCAATAATTTTGCACCCATTTCCCCGCGTGTAATTAGATTGGTCGATAGTGAAGTACTTAATACAGTTCATATTGTCGATGCCTTTGATGATTTTGAACACTTGAATTAAGTCGCCTCTTAATATGCGCTGGGTTAAAGGAAATAGATTAAATTCTCTAAGACGCTCCTCGCTCCTCGTATGGTTTGTTCTTTAGGCTAGGTATCATTTTGGTAACTCTACATTGAACTCGTTCTAGCTTGTCTATATCTTTTTGGTAATAAGGGCACCAGGATTGAACGCAGTATTCCAGAAGAGGGCGGACTAAGGAATTGTAATGGGTTAGGATAACGTCTTTGGATTTATGCTCAAATGACCTGCCTATAAAGCCAATTATTTTGTTTGCCTTCTTAACAACTTCTGAACATTGTTGACTCGGTTTTAGGTTATTCGATATTGTTACTACCAGATCGGTTTCTCTGTTTACATTCTTAAGCTGAGTGCCATTCATCAAATAGTTTGCTTTCTCATTTTGGTATCCGATATGTAGTACTTTACATTTATCCCCATTGAAACTCATTTGCCAAATGTGTGCCCAACATGACAACTTATCTAGATTGTGTTGCATATCGTCAACTTGTTCTTTTGAGAGTACGCTATTTGTAATTTTTGTATCGTCAGCAAATTTTGAGATTGTACAGGTGAGACCCTCATCTATGTCGTTGAGGTAAATTAGAAAGATAATTGGTCCTAGTACCGATCCCTGGGGTACCCCGCTACTTACATTGGTCCATTTAAATGCCTTACCGTTTTATGACTACTCTTTGCTTTCTGTCGCTGAGCCAATTTTCTATCCATTTCAACACACCGTCTTGTATTCCATGCGCTTTTAGTTTTAGCAGTAAACGTTTGTGGGGAACTTTGTCAAAGGCCTTTTGAAAATCAAGGTATATAATATCTACAGCTTTACTCTCATCATAGAGGTTGAGGATATCGTGGAAGAAGTCTAAGAGGTTTGTTAAACAGAAACGTTTTTTACGAAAGCCATGTTGAGTATCTTTAAGTATGTTATTTTCCTCTAAGTGATTTACGAGTCTGTCTCTTATGAGTGTTTCTAGCATTTTACATACAACTGAGGTTAAGCAAATTGGACGATAGGTACTGGGTAGGGATTTGCTGCCTTTTTTTAATATTAGTGTTACGTTGGCTAGCTTCCACTGATCAGGCACAGTTCCAGACTGCAAGGATTTATTGAATAGCAATGTCAGTGGTTTAGAGAGCTCATCCTTAGCTTCCTTTAGAACTCTAGGTGAGATTGTATGAGGTCCAGGCGTTTTATTTACCTTGAGTTTATCTAAACAATTCAATACTTCTCTCTCTGTAATGGTGATATTGCTTAGAACATCTGAATTATCAAACTGAATCGGCTATGGTGTAGGGATATCACTGAGGTCTTCCATTGTAAAAACTGATGCAAAGAAGATATTGACGTCATTACTCATTTGTACTTCGTCTTTGGTGTATTCTCCATTTTCATCGACTAACGGTCCAACAGTTGAAGTAACTACTTTTTCCTTTCTGAAATAACTGTAGAATTCTTTTGGGTTTGTTTTACTTTGATTCGCAACATGTAACTCCAGGGTCTTTTTACTTTGCTTAATTAACTTTTTGACTTTGCGTCGTAGCTCTACAAATTTCACCCGTTCTTTGTAATTTTGTAAGGATTTTAATCTATCATTAGCAATTTTTTAGCAAGCAGACAATTTGAAATATCTTTATTCCACTATTTGGGCTTATTATTATGGCCTGTATGCCGTATTTTCGATGGTATGCAGTCTTGCACTGCTTTTAGGTAAGTGGTTTCGAATAATTCCCAAGATGTATTTATGTTGTTATTGTTAATTAAAAAGCTCCAGTCTGTTTCTTTAACACCTTACGAGCGGTCTATGCGGTTTATTTATGTGTACCGCCCAGCGGGGTGTTTTTAGCCAAAATAGGGCTGTTTACGTGATCATTTTCATGCCTAAATAACACCCAGAACGTAAAACAAGTATCTATCCCTGAAAGGGCATAAACAGAGCTTTCGAATGACACCATAACGATCCTTGTATGATGGATAGTTTTCTTGCAATAACCGTGCAACGCGAGTGCAAAAAGCAGGTAATTCGGTACTTTCGGTACATAATTGAGTATGTAGCGAGTGAGAGAGGGAGGAGGGAGCTGAGATTTGTGTCAGTAGGTTCTCCGCGGTGGTCTGGAGCAGTCATACGCTCGCTAGTCTCCTGCCACCATTTGTCTCTCTCTCTCAGCCACATTACGTGCTGAAATTGCCACTCGACCTATGTCGAGCGCCGCCACATAGTCCAGCTTTATTTAACTCGACTTAAGTGGTGAGCCGCTTTTTAAGGGTTAAACATAGCTCTAAGTTTATGAAAGTTTGCTTTCTTGAAATTAGGGACTTTTTCGATGCTGCTATTTCGTTCGTTACTAGTAAACTTTAAAGTGAAAGTTATTGTACGATGGTCGCTGTTACTGAATTCATCACCAACATTCAAATTCTCTATTAATTCTTCTTTTGTTTCAAGTACAAGGTCAAGAACGTTATTTCGACGAGTTGCGAGTGTTGCGAGTGTTTAAAGTCGTAGTACGGGTACACATTTGGACGCTGCTCCAATGCCATGCCAAAATTACTCTTTCTATCACAAGATTACACAACAACGACTTGTTGAGAGTTCTAGTCTTAAACGTTCTGAAGACGACGGCAAGTGCTACATTTTGGCATATTATTTAACTAGATTAGGGCATTCCATTGCAGAGATATTAGGAGGTGAAGCACACAAAATTTGCGGACAATTTCCGAAAAAAAACCCAGTGGGAGCGGGCGGGAATATTCAACTCCCACACCCAGGGCATTTAAATATTCCCGCCACCGGCCACATGGGCATATTTGGCGTGCAATCGGCTTGTTTATACATCTTGTAGCTTCATACATGCCAAACAAACAATAATCAACCAAATATCATGATCACATGCCTTCATTCAGCTTGAGAATGGTGAAAACTCCATGGTTTTATGTTGCTTTATTCCTATCTATCTATCTATCTATCTATCTATCTATATGCTCAGGCCCAATCCCCATTTTGGGGGTAGCCGACTCAAGACAGAGCAAGAACAGGGAAAACACAAAACAACATAAAACAAAAAATAAACACAGATAAAAAACACAAACTCTCACACATCCAGGTCACCCAGGAGAAGACCCAGAGACCAGGGTTACCAAGGTCGCTCCAGCACTCCCCCGGCCCCTGACCACCAGGAGAGGTTCCGATCTCGGCAGGCAGACATGCAGCGGAGCCAAAGCGACAAGCCATCCCACCACACTTCCAGGCACACCCTTCATATTAATCGTCTCCCCGGGCCAGGCGCCTGATGGACTATTATCTAGTCCAACTTGCGCCCGACCCCTTACTCCAAATGACCACGTGTTCACTCAACTATTCACAAGCATTCTCCATTCACTCCTGTCCACCACCACTTCCCCTGCCTGATCTATAGTCATTCCTCTATCATCCAAAGCCTTTCTTACACAGTCTCTCCATCTCAATGGGGGTCTTCCTGCCCTTCTATCTCTCCTTGTACCTGACTCACATATTCTCTTTGTAAGCCTTTCATCTCCCATTCGTTCAACATGACCATACCAGCTCAGCACCCTTCTGTCCACTCTGGCTGACAAATGTTCCTGCTGCCCCACTCTCCTACGTATCTCTTCATTTCTCAATCTGTCTCTACGAGTAACTCCACACATACTCCTCAAGCAGCTCATCTCCATCACATCCAGCCCTCTTTTCTCCTTTTTCTTCAGAGCCCATGTCTCAGCCCCATACATCACTGTTGGCACAACAATTCCTTGATACAGTGCACTTTCTACTTTATTCCTAGGGAAAAAAATCCTTTTAGGACTGACAGTGATTTCAGCAACCAGTGATTTCAGCAACAATTGTGTGTGTGTGTGTGTGTTTTTCTTATATATACAGCATTTTCTTACAGTAATGAGTTACTGAAAGGAGTATTTACCAATTATAATAATAATAATAATATGCTGGTATTTTATTTGATCGAGCGCCAATTCTCCAAGTGGATTCACGAGCGCTCATATTATCTTCTCATGTTTTCCATTCCCCCCCTCCCCCCCCCCCCCCCCAGAAAAAAAATAAAACAAATTAATCAAAGTTTATAGTCATCAGTAACTCTATGCTCCCCAGTATCATAAGCCCTCAGAAATAGGTGCGACTTCAGTTGTTTCTTAACAGCGTCAACACAATTCTACTGCTTAATTGACGCTGGAAGTTGATTGAATAGACGTGGGGCAACATAAGAAAAGGATCTAGCAGCAAACAACAATCCAACAATCTAAAATCATGCCATCCCCCCTAGTGGGTAGGGATCTAATTAGGGTTGCCATGGTATACAGGATGAGTTGAGGAGGGTCTTTGACCTACTCGTCCCCCCATGACTTACAAAATCAGCATCATGTTGACAGTAGGGGCCTAATGTAGGTTTTACCCCACAATTTTCGGACCACCACCATCGATAGGGCGAATTATACGGAGCGTTTTGTTATTACAGTGCTTTGTATTAGGTCTTATGTAATGCATTTGTGACGGTAATGACATGATATAATGCACCAATGTAGTATGGTATATAGGAAACCTATAGAACACATACGGTTTAAATAGATAGGCCTGATAACAGGCAAACGCTTGACTTATACAGAGTATTTTAATTTTCTTATATATCTCCCTTTTATTGCCATACAATATAAGCATTGATGCACATGCTAAAACATGCCTATTAGGCACATACAGATCAATGGGATTACTGTTGGTCAAAAAGATAATACTGTATATACCGTTTCTCGTTAATCACCGAGACATATGACATCACCAAGGATGTTGCCCATTAACCCTATTGACGCTTTAAAGGGTTAAAGCTTGCTGGGTTCCAAAGGTTAACCAAGTTTTTAAATATTTAACATTCGCCTAGACTAAAGTACAAACCCATGTCCTGACTTTACCTATTTCATAAACAAAATATTATTTTCAAGCAGATGCACAGCAACTTAATTTTTTACAACAAGGTAACCTACCCTGGGGGCTGCAGCCGACACCCACCCCCCAGCTCAACTAACCATTGATATAAAGGATGACAAAATACAATATTGGCATAGAGAAGAAGTGGAATAGGTTAATTAAATACAAGTGCTAATTAAGGATGCAAACACAAACACGAGGAAACTGGTTCGTTTTCTGAATGTCATCTGTTGACATTTGCTTTTAGGTAAAATGTCAGTTCCTAACATTATTTTAGTATTTTGTCATCCTCTAGATCAATAGCACCGTAATACAAGCTTTGAGGTAAGTTAGGATTACATGATAGGCTATGTAAGTTAGGCTAAGTTACAACAGATTTTCAATAGCAATGAATATATAATTATATGAATCACACATTAAATTATTATGTTACCTCCACCAACCGACTTTACTCCTAAACTCAATTAATGAAATCAACAAATACATGTAGCAGTCCAGGGATTCGAACCTAGGATGCTCACACCGAAATTCAGTGCATTTATCCATTGCGCTACGAAGAACATTCCAATTTACATGTAGTGATTAACGAGACACTTGTAAAACTTTACTAGCAGACCTTGGCTTAGGGTATAAACAAAATAATATAAAATATAAAAAATCAAGTGATTTAGTGAATCAGTCCCTTAAATACTACCAATCATTTGAACATTTAGGCCAGGCCTAACATAGGCTAGCTTGGGCCTTATAAAAGGATCAATACAGTACAGTATAAGTATACCACATAGTTTTCGGCTTTTTAAAACGCTAACTATTGCTCAACAATTACCCCTCTACCTGCGTCTTTTACGAGTTGAAATTTAGGTACAGTACAGTACTTGTGTCTGGAATGCCTTCTAAATCATGATCCATGAGTTATCTACTGTAAGTTTCAAAGAACTAGCAATGCTACATTCCATTATGCCTAGCTTCTACTGACCTAATATTCCATGATAAATAGACTTGGGAATGTTTCTGGGCCGCTATACTACGTAAAGTTCTGGATGTTAATGTAGCAAATAGAGTACTGTACAGTACTGGTATTTTATCAAATACTGTACAGTATAAAGAAATAATTATGAAGTTAGGCTCTGTCTCGAGTTGGCCACCCCCAGCTATGGTGTATGTGCCTGTGTATATACAGTACATACATAAAAGAACTTTTGGAGGATATGATAGATAAACAGTGCTATCAAGTGAGGTACAGTACTTTGATGACAACATGAAGAACTAATAAGGCCAAGAGATTATTGAATGAAGCTTTCGAGATCTTGGTTGCTTTATTATTCTTTACCACACTAGATGACAGCACCTAATATACATAAACATTGTTGAACTCAGGAACACTGGGATCACCTATGAAAAACCACAGCTGCTTGGCGAGACTTGAACCCAGAAACAGTTGGTCTGCAATCAGTGACATTATCTACTCTGCTATGCCTTGCATTATCTGTTGATGAATACTTTTGATAATTTTTGGGAATTCTGCATATAACTTTTTGAATCACCAATATCAACAATTTTGGTCACTAGATACGTTAGTCATCATACTATCCACTGCATGTTGTTTTGAAGATTGGAGGGCATTTTATGATTTGCAGGTAGCTGGGGTATGGAGGTAGCAGATCCCACTTCGGACGATAAATTAGATTAGGCCAAGTTATTGTAACCTACCCTAGCCTAACATAGTGTCCTCAGTGGGAGCTGCTGCCAGCTGACAAAGGAGAGGGGATGGGGGAGGGGGGAAGAATGCCATAACAATTCTCAACAATCTTTATTAACCCGGGAACGGCGAGAAAGCTCTTAAGAGGTTTTACTGGGCAACGGCGGCAAAGCTCTTAACCCTTTGGCTGCGGCCTTGTTTGGGTTATTTAGGGCATATTCAGGCACTCCTGAATGATAAATCAAGCATCTGCATTAAATGAAGTGTATTCTGCCGAAAACTAGGCGAAAATAGCTTCAAAATGACACCAGAACGGACCGTATACGTGGTCTGGTTCACCCGCAGTGATCCCAGTGAAACGCGGGAACCACGCAATTATGTAACACTCGCTCGCTTGGCTGCACTTATGAGAGAGAGAGAGAGACACGCGCGAGACACAGCCTAGCTCAGTGAGCTGCTGGGTGCTCTGAGGGTCGGAGGTGGGCCCCTCACGCTCCCGCCCACTGTCACTCGATGTTTACGTTTTTTACAGGCTTTTAACCCTTATTTAGCGGGTGGTAAGGTATTTTACACTGTACCGCTCAGCGGGCATAATCCCGTAATATTCGCTCAATTTCACTCGCCCTAGTGCCGTTACTATGGCTCCAATGCGAACGAAACGATCATTTTTGGAAAGAGCAACTCTTTGTCTCCCCATATAAGTCTATGAATGGATGTTATGAATGAGTGTGGAGGGTGGGAAGAGGTGAGGAAGAGGAGGTACTTTTTGGTCTATTTCCCGGGCGCGTTCGGTTGCGTTCGCTTTGGCCTGACTTCGGCCTCTCGCGCGTCTACTATTCCTTTGGTAATCGGTCTTATTTTTCTCTTATTTTTCCTTATTTCTGTATTCTCTCTCTCTCTCTCTCTCTCACTCTCTCTCTCTCTCTTTCTTTCTTTCTCTCTCCCTTTCTCTCTTCCTCATCCGTATATGTATTTCTCATTATTATTTTCTCTAACTAATCCCTCTATTTCATTTATTTGCTTGTAATATTTCTGTATTATTATATCTTTTTCACTCTTTCTTCAGTTCAGTTTCTGTATTCTCTCTATACGGTGGGAATGGTATTTCGTATGAGGGATGTGCAGCACAAATATTCAATCTTTCGTTGTTTGGTTGTTTGTATTACCGTAAGAAATTTACTGAACGCCTGCAAATAATACGCTATAAAATGCTTGCAATCAAACTCTCAAGCAATTTCAAGGTCACATGCAATTATAAATGTAGGCAATAGGTAAACCCAGAGAGGAAGAGACAAGAGAGAGAGAGAGTGTCGTGATAATATAACAATGTTACATAATTATGTATCATATATATATGAAAAAATAATATATACGGTAGGCCTACATCTGTTCCGCACAATCATATAATGCCAAGCACAAATATTCAATCTTTCATTGTTTGTATTACCATAAGAAATTTACTGAACGCCTGCAAATAATACGCTATAAAATGCTTGCAATCTCTCTATTTTCTCTAATCTCTCCCACTCCTCCTGTCTCTCTCTCTCTCTCTCTGGCTCTGTCGCTTTCCCTCTTCCTCATCCGTATTATGTATTTCTCATTATTATTTTCTCTAACTAATCCCTCTATTTCATTTATTTGCTTGTAATATTTATGTATTATTATATCTTTTTCACTCTTTCTTCAGTTCAGTTTCTGCATTCTCTCTCTCTCTCTGTTTCGCTTGCTTTGCAGGAATTTTGTTTTTGTTTTATATATAATAATTTACTTATCATTACTTACTATATCGTATAAACAATAGTAGGTAGCCAACTTACCATAATACCGATACACCAAACCGATCCGCATGCGGGTTTGTTTATCACCTGTTTACTAAAGTGCCACCATTATCGATTTTCTTGGAGCCGACTCGAGCGGGAGGGTTACCAATTGTAGTTAAATCCGCTAGCATATATTGTTAGATGTCAGACATGATAAATACCACTAGAAATATGAATTGGCAAAATCCATATAATATCACTTCGAAATTGTTCTGAAATTTCAAAACAAAACCGCTAGTGTAAGTCATTGCTGCTAGATCGAAGTAAAGGTCTCTAGATCTAGCGGAAGTCGCTATACGTATTGGCAGTACTGCACACTCATTCATTTCATTCATTCATTTTCTATTGAGCTCGTCCTGGAATCTTTACGACTCTGAATCTTACGATTGCCGACGGCGATACGTTGTTGACATTGTTGTTGATGTTCCAGTGGAGGGATGAACAAAATATTTTCCTTGTCCAATAATAGCTATTTCATAGTCCCACAGGACTTATTTGATATATTTATCAAATTTATTGAATGCCTGAAAATAATACGCTATAAAATGCTTGCAATCAAACTTTCAAGCAATTACAAGGTCACATGCAATTATAAAAAGGTATATTGTAGACCACAATCTACGCCAAGCTTCGTTGTTGCTTGTATTATCGTGAGAAATGTACCATACACCCTGGTTATCGTGAGAAATTTACCGAACGCCTGCAAATAATACGCTATAAAATGCTTGCAATCAAACTTTCAAGCAATTACAAGGTCACATGCAATTATAAAAAGGTATATTGTAGACCACAATCTTCGCCAAGCTTCGTTGTTTCTTGTATTATCGTGAGAAATGTACCATACACCCTGGTTATCGTGAGAAATTTACCGAACGCCTGCAAATAATACGCTATAAAATGCTTGCAATCAAACTCTCAAGCAATTTCAATGTCACATGCAGTATAGGTAGACCCAGAGATGAAGAGACAGACAGAGAGAGAGGGGATGTCAAAAACATCTGCTAGGTGTGATTTCCCCTGGGAGGGAAGAGATTAGTTAGGGGCGTGCCCTGGCCTACATCAGACAAAGAGAGTACAAAAGAGTACAAACAAAGAGAGTGAGAGAGAGAGTCGTGATAATATAAAAATGTTACACATGTATCATATATATGAAAACATAATATATACGGTAGGTCTACATCTGTTTTCCACAATCATATAATGCCAAGCACAAATATTCAATCTTTCGTTGTTTGTATTACCGTAAATTTACCGAACGCCTGCAAATAATACGCTATAAAATGCAAAGGAAATTTCTTGTAGAGTGCAATTTTGAGGACGTAATGTGCTCTGAGAGAGAGCGGAGCGGTGATTAGGAGCATATATTACCTCAGACCGCTCGCCACACAGGGAATTATATAAGGAAATTACCGTATTTTAGGGTTTTTCACTCGTGTTTTACGATCGTTGAAAGACAACCAGTGATCGTAAAAGGATGGTTCGGGTGTCATTGGAAAGCTCAATTTACGCACTTTCAGGATACATACTTGTATTACGCTCTGGGTCATGTTTATGCCTGAAAAAGAGCACGGAACAACCCCATTTAGGGTAAAAAAAAAAACCCGCTGGGCGGCACAGTGAAATATACTCCACCAGCCGCTCGTAAGGTGATAAAATGCTTGTAATCACATTTTCAAGCAATTATAAAATATAAATTGTACTTACCAACACCCACACCAGTATGTTCTTCGTCAGGAACGTCTCCAATTTGCTCAAGGGTCTGTCCAATATCAACCACAACATCCACCCCACGCAAATTATGCTTGGGGTGAAAGCCTATGATCGGGTTATTTTCGTCTTCAGAGTCATCCACACTACCAAAACTCTCACCCAGACCTTCGACGGTTTCATCCAACAAATTATTAGAAAGTTATGAAGAGGTCAGCATGATATCTAGTTCCTGGGTGGTAAGCCGGGCGTGGTTACTAGGGTGGCGCGACGCACTAGGGATGGCGGCCACCGAATCGAACACGGGCAAATCTTGACCTTCCATTATGGCTGCTTGAGGGTCACTTAGTCACGGTCACACAGTGGGGATGTGTGGGTGGGCCCTTGTAGTACACCGCCTGACCACCAAGTTTCGCTTTCCACCTAAATTAGGGCGGGAATACGCCCATGGACTTAAGTCCGACCCCGCCATTTAGTCCAATTTTCTCGTATCGGACTTAAGTCCGACCCCGCTAAATAAGGGTTAAAGCCTGGAAATTGCTGTAACTTGCCAAAAACATTCCAGAACGTCACCCGCAGCGAAAGTTTTAAGAGGGAAGGCCTAAAAAAAACATTTCAAAAGGCCCCAGTAGCACTTAAAACAAATAGTTTTTTCCCATACCTCATATCACTTATCCACATGTGTCAATATCCCCTTCTTTCCCCCCCCTCCCTTCAATTATCACCTAATTTTCCTCTTATTACCATCTTTATTGGTGTATTTATCATGCCAATATCTCCAAACCGGTCTAAACCGTGCTCATGTTGCTAGAAAAGGTATGGATGTGAGAGAATGAGGGAAGGTTGGTTCGGTGGTTCAGCGTGGCTGTAGGCTTCAAAGAGGGAGGGTGTACATCGCGGCTGGCTCACAACTCATGACTGGAGCAGCCGACTATAATTTGCGATTTTGACCATAAAAAACGATATTCCCACTTGTTTTATTGTTGTTACAGGTTACTATCTTCATAGTAAAGGTAAAATAGGCGCATATGAATAAGTAATAACGATATTTATTGTAAAATTACGATTTTAGGCGGGAAAGAGGCCTAATATCTTCGCCCAGTTGCATGGTGTCCACTATATACAGCTCACGCTTTATAGGTTAACCTATCCAGTAAACAGTGACAAAAATGTTGTCGATACTAGCTACACAACAATGAGTGCAGATTTACAATAGAAGCGCACCGATCGGGAAAGTACGGCAATGATCTCAGTATATCTTATTTTATTTTATTTTATCCAGAATTACGGCATTAATCATCTAATATAACATAGTATTATTAGGGGGGGGGCTGCTGCTCCCACACCCCCATTGAACAGTGAATAGCAAGTAAAAAAAGTGACAAGCTCAATTCTCCTGATCACGATCGGCATGCCAGCACCCAAAATTGTTATGCGGATTTACTTATTTCAATATTCTTGTCATCCTCTACATCAATGGTTATGTCACTGGGAGTATCGGGGTAAACGCGCTGGATGGATGTAGTGTCCGGGCGTACGGTCGTCATGTTTACATAGGTCGATCGCCGCGGTTAAGTTTGAGTCTATTTTGACGGCGATTTCTTCGGTTATTTGCCCCCTGCTGGCAATATATATGATAATGACAATACGTCATGGGGGGGTGAGGGGGGAAAAGCCTGTGTAGAATGAAGTGTTCGGGCGTACCGCCAGCCTTGTTTACACTACACAGAGCGGCGTCGGACGTTTGCCATCTTGTTCCCGTCTATTTTGACTGCCTTTGGATACAATAATATGTTGAGGGGAGGCTTTGCCCCCCTCACACCCCCATGACATATTGTCATCATCATATATATTGCCAGCAAGGGGCAAAAAAATAAAATATCGCCGTCAAAATAGAAGCGAAGTTAACCACGGCGATCGCCCTCTGTAAACATGACGACCGTACGCCCAGAGTCTACATCCATCCCCAAAGCCCCCCCCTCAACATATTTTTGTATCCAAAGGCAGTCAAATAGACGGGAACAGGATCACAAGCGTCCGCCGCCACCGCATGTCCGGGCATATGGTTGTCATGTTTACATAGGCGATCACCGCGGTTAACTTCGCGTCTATTTTGACTGCGATTTGTTTTGGTTATTTGCCCCCTGCTGGCAATATATATGATGATGACAATATGTCATGGGGGGGGGTGTGAGGTGGGTGCCCTCAACATATTATTGTATCCAACGGCAGTCAAAATAGGCAGGAACATGATGGCAAGCGTCCACCGCCGCTTCGCGTAGTGTAAACAAGGCGGGCGGTACGCCCGAACTCTACATTCTACCCGATCGCGCACCGTAACAATAGAAAATGAGGGTAAACTCGAACACGAGAACGTCAATGCCCACACATAATATACTGTATCATTAATTTAGCGTTTCCATTCCAAATTTAAGTATTGTATGGGTCTCAAATGCCATCTCATATAATCTGGAATACCCGGTAATTTTTAAAACAAGGAAGCGGTAGGCCCCAAGCTAAAGAATTACGATTACAGTTTAACACCTTACGAGCGGCCTATGCGGTTTATTTATGTGTACCGCACAGCGGGGTGTTTTTAGCCAAAATAGGGCTGTTTACGTGATCATTTTCATGCCTAAATAAGACCCAGAACGTAAAACAAGTACCTATCCCTGAAAGGGCATAAACAGAGCTTTCGAATGACACCATAACGATCCTTGTATGATGGATAGTTTTCTTGCAATAACCGTGCAACGCGAGTGCAAAAAGCAGGTAATTCGGTACTTTCAGTACATAATTGAGTATGTAGCGAGTGAGAGAGGGAGGAGGGAGCTGAGATTTGTGTCAGTAGGTTCGCCGCGGTGGTCTGGAGCAGTCATACGCTCGCTAGTCTCCTGCCACCACTTGTCTCTCTCTCTCAGCCACATTACGTGCTGAAATTGCCACTCGAGTTATGTCGAGCGCCGCCACATAGTCCAGCTTTTTTTAACTCGACTTATGTTGCTCGCCGCTAAATAAGGGTTAAGCTGAAAACTATAGGTCTATTATTGTTTGAAAATTATTAATTAAAGATACTGTATTACGGTATTTTTTAATAAGGGTCCCATAATTTATTAAGAAATGTAAACAGGCTTTTCTGATGTGATTATAATTTGACTTTAATTTCTGCCCGAACTCACTTGTTACCTAAGCCTAACTGATAAGGATGGTGATAGCGGTCATACATGTCGCCTTGTATACATAAGTCGTATGATCGCAGTTACGTTCGCGTCTAATCATGACTGCTTGTTTTACAAAATTATCCCACAGCCAGCTGTTATTTGCCCCCTGCTGGTATTATATATGCTGATCACAATAAGTAATAGTAGGGGGATGGGACAAAGCCCCCCAAACCCATTATTGTATCCTACGGTCAGTTGTTTGGAAAATTGTTTTGTTACCGGCCGTGGGATAAAATTATAGGTTAAGGGAGCACGGCAGTCAAAATAGACAGGAACATTATTGCGAGTGTCCGCGTAGTGTAAACAAGCCGGGCGGTATAGGTTACCTGGTAACTACATTCTTGCCTATATTACCAGCAGGGGGCAAATTACAGCTGGCAGTGGGATACTTTCGGAAAAAAAAAAAAAAAAATCAAGGTGGGAGTTGTGTTACGGCGTACCATCCGCTTTGTTGTTCTTGTCGTTCCCTAAGCTGCCTGGCCGAACAGCCCCGGCAGGGGTTTGTTTACTTAGTTACACGCTCGCAATTACATTCGCGTCTTACTTTGACTGCTGTTATTTGCCCCTGCTGGTAATATATATATGATGATGACAATAAGTCATGGGGGGTGAGGGAGGTAAAGCCCCCTTCAACCCATTATTGAATCCCACAGCCAGATGTTGGGTAGGCCTAAATTGTTTTGTTACCGGCCGTGGGGTACAGTAATGGCTTGAGGGGGGCTTTGCCCCCTCCACCTCCCCATGGCTTATTGTCATCAACTGATCATGCTACCGTATATATTACCAGCAGGGGCAAATAACACCAGTCAAATTAGACGCAAATGTAACTGGGAGTGTGCGACTATGTAAACAAAGCGGATGGGACGCCTGCTAACACAACTCAGTAACAGTTGTGTTAACAAGCGTATGCTACTGTCCGCTTTGTTTACAATTTACATAGGCGCATGCTCGCAGTTACAATCACGTCTAATGCTGTTATTTGCCCCTGCTGGTAATATATATGATAATGACAAGAAGTCATGGGGGGTGATGGAGGCAAAGCCCCCCCCCGCCCTTGACCCATTAGTGTATCCCACGGCCGGTAAAAAAAAAAAAAAACGATTTACCCAACACCTGGCCGTGAGATACAATATTGGGTTGAGAGGGGCTTTGCTGCCCTCACCCCCATGACTTATTGTCATCATCATATACAATATATTACCAGCAGGGGTAAATATCAGGAATAAATAAGCAGTCTAATTAGACACGAATGTAACTGCGAGCGTGCGAAAATGTAAACAAAGCGGACAGTACGCCCACTAACACAACTCTTACCAAAACAAAAAACATTCAAATTAGATGCGAAGGTAACCGAGATCGTACGACTTATGTAAACAAGGCGATGATGACGTGTACGTCCGCTAACACTATTCATACCGCCTAACTTAATCTAAACTTACTTATTATAGCCTAAAACCATAATTTACCTAATCTAGCCTAGGCTACTCGACCTAACCGATTGCAACCATTTTTATGTAAATCGATAATCTAACCTAGATGGACAGTTAGCCTAGCTACTATAATTTTGAATTGAATAGGCTATAGAGAAGGCTAATTGGTGGCGAACTTGGAAATTATGGAACACTTGCAAGATAATACAGAATACTCCACTTTAATCAACATTACCAAAAGTGTGGAGCACATCTTTTGCCTCATGTTATACGTGTTTACAAATATATTTTCTATCGATGTTATGTGTTTACTATTTAGGTCGACCACTGCAGCACAATACAATGCTAGGGGAATTTCTCCACTACCGTTTATTGCTTTTCTGTGTATTCATGAATAATATTCTATAGCCTAAGCAAGTAATTCCAACCTCACACTCCATAAAAACTAAGAACATATAATTGAGGGTATGTCTTACATTAAATATAACCGATCAGGTGAAAGGCATATATACAGGGTGTCCCAGGAGGAAAGGGCATACCTTTGGGAAATAATAAAACGAGGTATTCTAAGCCTAAAATGTTCTATACCAAAACGTTCAAATCTCAACCGTTAAAAAGATATTGAAGGTTCTATATAGTGTCCTCCCCCGCCTCACTGTAATGGACTCTTCCATGTTAGATAGTTTCCAACTAGTCCAAAGTGAGCTACTATATCTATAATCATTTTACAACTTACAGAATTATAATATCTTTACAATAGCATGGTAAAATAACTTCAGTTAGATGGAGGTGTGGTAGGTACTAGGACAGCTAGGCCACCCTTATGGGGAAATACTTAAGAAAATGCCATTTTCAACATGCAATATCTCTTTACTGGTTGAGATTTGGAATATTTCTTACAGAACATTTTAGGCTTAGAATATTTTGTTTTATGATTTCCCAAAGTTATGCCCTTTCCTCCTGGGACACCCTGTATACAACGTGAGTAGATTATGCTCTTTATTTATGTTATTTAAAAAATCTGTAAATTGTGGAGCATCAGACATCAGGCAGCCAACCCAGCTATACTGGTCATCTTAAAAGTGGCTGCTTCACACAACACGGGACTAAGTTCAGCTGATCAGGTGTTTTCGTCTTCAGTTTGATGTCAAGGTTCTTGACCCATAACAAACATATGCAATGATACAAATGCAAGCATTCATGGGTCAGCTATTTACCTAGATGATGTCTCTGGAATATGTATTCAGTCAGCCATGATTATACACTCGTATGTGAGTATACTATATACTGTATACTCGTAGATACACCCTACTTATGACTAAGCACTTCACCTTGCCTTTGGGAAAGAAGTTAAATATGAATTTCTTATGCTTCCGCTTATATTTTCCACAAACAACACAGCTGTTACCGTGTTGTTTTGGTGCCATGTTTGTATCTGCCGCCACGCCATCTGGCAGCTCCCAGTGATATTTGTAAGTGTGCAGACGATGCACCACCGATGGCAGAGCCATCTTCAGGGGTGCTTGGTCAAGACTAGGGATTAATTAGGAGCTCGTTTAAGAGCTCTCTCCTTATTAGATTCCTCTTGCTCCAAAATGTTATTTCTACACGGCCGTTGGACGCACCTATCTAGAAATGACTACATATTGTATATATCTACACTGTATTTGTCTCAGTATTACCTCTTCTCCTTTGCTTAACAATCTGCTCCCATTTCCTTTTCTTCCTTCTCTTCTCTTTCCCTTACTGGCCCCCGCCCTTACCCTTACATTTCACCCACAGTATCCGACCGATCAATCCCTGCTCCCAAATAGTCTTAAAAATAGCAGACTAATAATTTTCGTCTACAATTCCATAGTTACTATTTATTCTGTATTCCCTCTTTTCCCTTCCTATACAATCTCCATCCTTTTCTTTCCTGCTAATCTCTTTCCTACACCCTTCGTTCCTATACCTTCACCCATCATCCCAAGCACCTACCCTATCCCTCCCTACCATAGCATTCAGCCAAAGTAAGCTACTATCACTGACTTACACTCGCTTCTATTGAGAGGTGCTCGTAAACCAGACACCCAGGAGGCCACATCAAGTCTCCAGACTTGTCAAAATATGATTTTTACTCCATTCAGGACAAGTAGGATTGTGTAGACATCACTTCCCTCTAACATTTTAAGATTACTATTTAAACATAAACACAAATAATAATAATCACTGCAGCACACATAGGCGTACATAGCTCTATACTTGTGTTTGCCATTGTTTACAAGCATTTTATTATGATTACAATATACCTAATGAGGCATTACAATTAACGTTCAGATGCAATCATCACTAATATACAGTATTGTTTATGACTCACACCATTGTAAGTTATTGCTTAGTTATTTGTTTTTGTTGAACTAAGTATAACAAGTTAAGCACCAATGTTTGTGTCTACACATCAAAACATGTAAGATTATCCTGTTTCTATTATTCGTGAACACATAGTCCGTCTAGTATCACTTTGCTTGATACCACTACTTTGAAAACATAATTGTCAATTGTTTCCTGCTTTTTGTTTTCCTTAACTTTAATTACACATCTTCGGACATTGAACTAGTAGACATATCGTTGATTTTCTCATCCAGGATATCAGCTCAATACACAGATATAAATAATAATATCTTCCCCCTCTTCCGTTGTACTTGGAGAGATGTTATTACATTGTTTAGCCATATCATCACCGTCATCATAATCATCATTAGTTACTATGATTGATCTACTATAGAAGTGACCAATCCACAAAAGAACAATGTCAAGCTCTTTACATCACCACGGTGGGTGTCTCCGGTTTGGATGTGGTGAGCAGTAGCCTACATATTGTTTGTGGTATGACACCGTCCTCATGGAATATTATTGGTTGTTAGTGTAGTCTATAACCAGAGGACAGTATTCAAACATGGAAGCAAGCTGATCACACAAATCTACCACACCTCACATTCCTTGCCTAAGAAATTCTCATGTTTATTAGTGCACTTATCCCTTGTCAGAATATCGGGAACGAGTGATTACCTTCATGAAAAAGATACACGTGGACTATAATTTGTTTATTATGACGTGTTTACAAGTTGTTACCTAAACTTCTTGTAACTTATGGGGGACTGGAGTTAATGGTACAAATCAGCCCAATTTAGTATGTCTTTTTCGAGTTATGAGAGGTTGGTAGTAGTTAATTTCAGACACACCATAATGAATAGGTTATTATCAAGGGTGGTTCTACTACCCATACACCAGGATCTAAATAATACTATGTTCAACAAGGAACCAATAATTGTCTGTCTTATCACCAATTACCCAGAACTACCTTTGCCAACTCGCTACCATTGTTCATTCTCCTCAGATCATTACAGTATTATGATCTTTGATCCAGCCCCCAGACACTCACCACCTTTACCTGCCGTTCTTCCCTTACCGCTTCCTGCTTCACTCCGTTGTATTATATTATCTTTTTTCCTCACCCCAGTTCCCCCCACTCTTTCTTCCTGTCATTAAATTCTGCCTCTCCCCTCTCATATCTTAGCCTCCCTTTCTCCCCCCACTCCAGGTCTTCATTCCTGGGCATGGGGGAGGAGTGGAATTGGCCAAGACTGTGGACGAGGGCAGCGGAGAATGACAATAAATTACGGGACACTGTGGCAAGATTTTTTGTATTGATCACAAGAGCTGGGGAAGAAGTTAATTACAGAGTAGGGTATGATATGTGTCAATGAAAAGAACATTGATTCAACTCGTGGGTGTCTACTTTCTTCCATTGTCTTCCCTGTCAAAGGTATGTTTGTTGTCTTTGCCCATGGCAGCTTATATACTGTATGTAAAATGTGATTATTTACCGGTAGTGTCGGTTTGTCTGTGTTTGGGTGTGGCCTAGGAGATCTTATTTGTTGCACAAACATGAATGAAACTTGGGCAACATCTTGTGTTGTTCTCTTGCACATCTTACAATACTAATGTGTTAAAGAAAGGATTCTTCTCCCTTCTCGCATGACCCTAGTAAGTCCTACCACACCATGACATTGATGACTTAAACCTAACCTAACTTTTTGCTACATTACGTTATAGGTACGTACTCTAATGATCACGATGGGCAACATTTTCTGTGTGGAAAATAAACATTATCTTTTGTAGCGTTGTAATTTAGCATAGATACTTCGTAGTGAGTTAGCCGCACTACTCCTCCAACCGTACCTCAACACACTTTACGACTGGTTCACCGCAAACAGACTCAAACTAGCCCCTGCCAAATCTAAAGCAACCCTTCTCACAAACTGGATAGTAGAACATAGACATATCCCTCGCCTCACCTTAAACAACAAACCAATAACACACACACACACACACACAACATCATTGGTGTAATATAACATATATCAATGTAATTTACTGTATAATTAAATAATAAACAAATATACCACGCATCTTCACTCAGTATTCTCGGTGTCTCTTTTTCTTGTGATCTCTCTTGGAAAGACCATAATAGAACTCTTGCTAAAACGCCTTCAGAAGCTGGGTGTGCTCAACTGTCTCATGGAATGCTTTACCACTGCACAGCTTCTTGCTCTGTACATGGGCACAGTGCGTCCTTGTATAGAGTATTGTTTGCATGTGTGGCAAGGATCCTCTCACACAGCACTCCAAGTCAAAGTAGAAAATAAAGCCTTTTGTATCATTAACTCGCATCCACTCAACGATTCTCTGCAATTTCTTTCTCTTCGCTGCAATGTTTTATCTCTCTCGCTATTACAATAATCAGTGTTCCTCAGAGCTCTCTAATTGTAGACCACCTCCTATACATAGGGTACGTAGTACCTGTCTTGCAACACAATCCCACCCTTTCTCTGTGCAACGATACTCCAAACCAACACAACCCACTACACTACATGGCAGAACATCCTCACACACCAAGAAACATCAAAACAACGCCTATCTCTCCGGGACGGCCTTCTGACCCCCCCCCCCCCCCAGCAGGCGGCGCATGTGGCACTTTGGCGCTGCGAATGGGAGGCTCTACGGCAGTACTGCTTTGATTTCCCATGGAATAAATTTTGCTTCCGTGGCAGGGGACCCTCAGAGAGTGCAGAGCGCATTACTGAGGTAATTCTTTCAGTCATGGAAGCATACATCCCATTCTATTTCTCTAAGACTAACTCACAAAAAACTTGGTTTACTCACACTTGTTCGACTGCTGTTCACAATATGAAATAAGCATTCAAACGGTACCGTCGCCTTCAAACTTAAGAATCCCGTACTTTATATGTCTTTGCCGGAATCAAGCCAAATGTGTTCTTCGAGAGAGAGAGAGGGAGAGAGAATGAAGCAGTATATACATGTTCGTTATTACAAGGGGAAACAATAAAAAAAAATGAAGGAGCAGCAAACTAAACTGTTTAGAAAAGTTTACGAAACCGATACACCAATACATATAAACAAACAGAGGGAGACATAAAGCAGTGAAGTTATGGTGCCCTCTATGAGTTACGGTTTACAGTTCTAACAATATCATCCCCTCTATCTCTCCCTCCCTCCCTCCCTCTCTCTCTCTCTCTCTCTCTCTAATTAGGGGGCCAGAAAGTTGACCGGGGATATACATAAATAGGTATATAAATCTGAAATGACGGGCTTGGATGGAGCCGCAGTAGAACCACCACCATATCTGCCTCCAAATAAAGAAATTCAACCAACAAAATCCAGGTTAGCCACCATCAGAATAAGAAAAGGAATAATAGAAAACCGATAAAGAGAGCAGAAGTGAAAATAACACAGTGCCCCCTAGTAACGCAGAGTCCTCTACCGGTATCCACGGCAACCACAGGACAGAGGCCACTCACTAGGGATAATCTTGCGCTACAAAGCGTGTCACACGACCCGGTTCCCTACCCAAGTCAATCTCGTGAAATATAACCAGACTTAGATTATGATGAAGAGTCATTTATGAGCACCCATTTTTCTATCTAAATTATGTTCAACAAAATGACCCAATCTACAATGATGAAGGCCACCAACAACCACAATAGAAGATAAATAATTGATAACGAAAGCATTACATAACATGTTAATAATAGAGAAAAAACAGAAGAAATTTAAAATAATTATCATGGCCACAAACAAACTTTCTAAAATATAAGTTTCCTATTATTAAATAAAGAATAACATAACCTATGTATTCCCATGTACTTTATATATTTAAGACCATTATTAACCACACAATAATTAAAAAAACAGATTTCACATGCCCTTATTATTTCGAAAAGCAATAATCATGTACCAAATTAAAAACCAAATATTACCTGCCTGAAATAATTGTTAGTCAGTCAAAATTGCGGAATACTTTGACTGCGCTTTCAAGCAAAGTTTATCGTATATACCATTTTGGATGATACTTCCGTAGCAGGAGGTATCTAAGGGCAGTGACCAAGAGAGTGTGACGGCGAGCTAGACGAACAATTCCTAGCAGTGTGTGAGAAAGGCGTGTCCCCCTGGAATCTACAGACGGGGAACCTACGAGCCATACGTTTGGCCAGATCTCTCTCACGGATCCTACTCCTCCTCCTCACCCCAAATTAAGTGTTTCTGTGTTATTCTATTTTGGGATTATTGTGAAGGTTATATAAGGTATGTCCGTGTTCAAATTTAAAGGCCATTTTCGGACTCTCCTTTCCATAACTTTTTACCTCGCGTCGAGAGAACAGTACACATTCTTTATGTAAGGTTACTATACTATACCTATAACACTGGATATAACCCATTTGTATTCCTATGGATATTCGTATTTAGGATTATGTAGTGGACTGTATAATAATACCATATAATAGTTTATATCACCTGAAGACTGGAACTAGTGCTGTAGAACTTAGTTGACCTGTTGAGCCGTGATGATGTTACAAGATGGTATGTGAAACGGGTGTGTTAGCTAATAGGATAGAGTTGATGAATAAAGAAGGGGGCCACTATACTTAATGATTGATGGAAATGATGATTAATGATCTATGGATTAGTATGGATAGATGGAGAATTGATGAGCTAAGTACTATCACTAATGGGGCGAAATATGAGGTGAAACACGAGTGTAAGCAGACGGTCTGGTTGTGGTGGCGGCTAGGCAGAGAGTAAGTGCGGGGCCCTCACGTTTCACGGGAAGTGCGCCGCTATCACGCATGCGCAAATAGGTAGGGATTTATTTTCCCTCCCAATTATAATTACCTAAGTTCATAGGAACGATAGATTACCCAATATCCAATATAGAACACAATTATTAACTTCTTAATTATTCTATATAACCATTGATCCCACAAACTTAATACTAAATACTTATTGTAATACTTAAAGTAAGACTGTCCATATCGGAGTTTGGACACATTTCCGCCACCAGGTTTCTATAATACAGTATCTACAAAAGCCCGGAGGCTATTTTATTCCGCCATGATTGGGAGGATGCTTGAGCCGCCTGT
Organism: Paralithodes platypus; assembly: GCA_032716605.1. NCBI lineage: Eukaryota > Metazoa > Arthropoda > Malacostraca > Decapoda > Lithodidae > Paralithodes > Paralithodes platypus. Next base: position 22,110,257 of record CM064578.1, read on the forward strand.
CGACTAGGACGTCCACTGGGTACGTTGACCGGTTGATCGGTCGAGGTAGCCCCTGTGGGAATGTCTCCAGGCGTCTCCGTGGAGTCCTCTTTGCACTCAATGTCCCCCTCAAGAGGGTACAGACGGACAGTCGGCCGCGTATATGTTCCCGTCTTCGTCCGGACTCTAGCCACTCTGACTTCTCCGTCCTGACCGGGTAATAACTCGACAATACGGCCCAACTTCCAAAAGGCGCGCGGACCCTCATCATGGATGATGACGGCATCACCGATACCCGGCCACCGACCATTTATTGGTCTCAGCTTACACTTATGCGCCTCTCTGAGGGTCACCAGATTTTCGTTAGACCAGCGTTGCCAGATATCTTTCGACAGTTTGCGAATATATTGATATCTGGCTGAAATGACATCTTTATTTATGTAGTCTGGATCTTCCAACCCATCCTCCACTTCATTATCAGGAAGATCCCACAACCGATGACCCCGCACCAACACAGAGGGTGTTATTGGGGTAAGATCCCCTAGGTCGCCGGAAGCATAATATAAGGGACGATCATTGATAGTGGCCTCAATTTCCAACAGTAGAGTAGTCAATTCCTCCAAGGAAATTAAGGCACGTCCCAACACCTTCTTCAACCCCGCCTTGACAATGCTGATGGCCCTTTCCCATATAGCGCCGAACCACGGCGCCCTAGCCAGGATAAACCGCCACTCACATTGAACACTGCCAAGGTGGGACTGAACTTTAGGGTGATTACAAATGTCCGATAAGTACCCAGAGGCCCCAACAAAAGTGCTGGCATTGTCACTTAAAATGATCCGGGGAAATCCCTGTCAACTACAGAACCTCCTGAATGCGTGGAGGAAACTGTCACAAGTGAGGTTGGTGACTATTTCGATGTGAATCGCTCTGGAGACCGCGCAAGTAAATAAAAGCATGTAAGCCTTTATGGTCGGCAAGTCCTTGATCGGGATTGCTCCGCTATAGTCCACCCTAGTGACCTTATAGGGGTCTCCAGGGGTGGTTCGCAGAGCTGGTAAAAGTGGCAGTCCTGCATAGTCGTAGGGCTTACCTTTTACCCGACGACATTTCAGACATTTACCCAGTACGCTTTTCACCACCTGACTGAGTTTAGGCACCCACCATTTTTGACGAACGTAGGTAACCATGTGTCCGACCCCGTAATGGCAACAGAGCCGATGGCACCGATTAATTATCATGTGGGTCAAGGGATGTTTGGAGGGCAGAAGTTTAGGATACTTGCATGATTCTGAGATAGCCACTAACCTCAATCTGCCTCCACAATGAATTAGACCTCCCTTCAGGTGTAGTCCTAACTGGTTGATTAAGTTATTTCTGGACTGTTTACCCTTCACCATTATTTTAAGTTCCTGCGAATAGGTCTCTTTTTGGCATAATTTGAGTAAAACATTATCCGCAGCTCTAATTTCATGTACGTTGAGATGAGCACTACCTGTGGTGGGCAGGCTATTTCTTTTTGCCTTCAAATTATTTACGAAACGTATCACCCACCACACGCTGCAATCTTTCATAGCTGCTATATTTGTGCCAGTCCCATAACTGTGTGTCATCTTGGGGCACCGTGCCTACAATTTGGGTCACGATACCAGCGGGCTGCTGTTGGAGATCTATATTCTCTGGCCATCCATCGGGTTTCGGGAGCCATGAAGGCCCATTCCACCACAACGCAGAAGAACTCAAACATTTAGCAGACACGCCTCGAGATACCATATCACTGGGGTTCTCTTTAGTCGACACATACCGGAAATAAGCAGTCGGGATTAGGGCATGTATCTCGTCGATGCGGTTAGTGACATACACTGGCAGTTTCTTTTTACTGTGAATCCAGTGTAGCGTAATTTGACTGTCACTCCACACATAGGTTTCAGAGATATGAAGTTTATCTTTATAGGCATTCTCAACGAAGTTAATCATTCTGGCGGCTAGCAGAACTGCAGTCAATTCCAATTTAGGGATGGAAAGGGACTTGATGGGGGCCACCTTAGCCTTTGCCATGACCAAGTGGCTACCCTCTGGACTGACTAGATATATAGCAGTCCCGTAAGCGACACTGCTTACGTCAGCAAATGCATGCAGGGAAACAGTCTATCTGAAACAGATCCTCCTAGAGAACTCAATACAACTACAGAGAACCATATCATCCACTATCCCCCGCCATTCTGCTTGCAGGTCCACAGAGAGAACATCGTCCCAACCCAATTTCAGTCTCCACAATTGTTGGAGAAAGATTCGAGACCTTATTGATACTGGCAACACAACACCCAAAGGATCAAAGAGTTTGGCAGCAAACCTTAAACACTCACGCTTTGTAACCTGTTCAAAAGGAGCATACTGAACTCCAAAGGAAAGAGAATCAGAGTCAGTTTTCCACACCAGGCCAAGTACTCTCACCAAATCCTGTTGTTCTGCAGCAACACCAACCTTCTGCAACACCTTTCTCAGGACGGGACTATTTGTGGCCCATTGGCGCAGGAATAAATGGGCATTATCCATTACTTCACGAGCCATATCGTAAGCATGGACGAGGGAACTTCCATTATCCCCCGTACCTTGGAGGTTATCGATATATAGCCCGGCCCTAATTTCCTGCACCAACAAGAGAAAGATGCTTAAGGATGGTCGTTTTAAGGAGAAATTGAGAGCAGGTCGCACCGAAAAGGACAACCCTGAACCGATTTTAATTCGGTCCAGGACAGACGTACCTGATATTGTTGACTCTAAGGCTCGTAGGTGACTGTCTCCTCATAACTGATCAAAGCTTGCCGTTCGACTTGCGAATGTTCTTTCGGTGATATGCCAATGTGGTCTAAATCCCACAAAGCATTCAGTTCTTCTTTGCATGGGAACTGTCCAGTAGACATATATTGGTCCACTGGAGTTACTGCCACTTTTAGAATTGTTACAACCTCAGTATTGGAACTGGATGTGGATGCCACATAAGAACCACTCAGTGCATATCTGAATTTGGTTGGAAGTAAAACCAAATTACCTACCTGTTTATAACCAGGTCGCACTATGTTGTAGTAATAGTCGGCACCAATTAGTACCTCCAGCTGTGCTGTTTCTGTGACGCATGAATCGGCCAATTTAATGCCATGGTACTTTAAACTAGTCATTTCAGCACTAAGACTAGACTCACCTTTATGTTCGGGAAGTTCCTCGACCACAATTGCTTCGAGACGATGGAACCTACCCTGATGTAAATATTTCAGTGCTACAATAGTATACTCACAAGGGGTTTGAGTTCTGGTGAAAACATGAAGCCGTAATTCTTCCGTCCCCAGGGACGGTAGTGTGGATTTCTTCACGAAGGTCCTCTGTGAGCATTGGTCTAGTAGTGATCCGACTGTTATACTTTTCCTGTGTCTACCCTTTACAGGCAGCTGAACTGTGGGTAGGATCACAGTTTGCATACTCATACTTACAGACATTGCTGTTGAGGTTGTAGGTGTTGACTCTTACCTAGTAGTACCTCCACTTACCGGTCTTGCCTCTCTCTGTTTTGGGCATAGGGAGTGAAAGTGCTTACCCTGACAATACCTACAATTTTTAATGTTAGGGTTAGTGCATCCATTACTACCATGATCACTGGAGAGACATCCCGCACAGAGTCGTAGTTGCCGAGCTCTTTTAATGTTGACGGTCCCGTTTTATGTTTAAAGCATTTATACCAGGGATGGTTATTCCCACCTCACAGTTTACATGGGAACCGGCTACTACCACTCTGTGTTGCGAATGCAGCTGTACCCATAGGCATATTCTTTCCTGGGGAGTCCTGACCAACCATGTTATATAATTCTGCCTGAAAACAGTGTGTGAAAGACTTTTAATCTAGGCTTTGCTCACCCATCTCCCTCCTAATGGTCTCCTTAACTGGTGATGGCAATTTATTCAGCAATATAACCACACAGAACTTTTCCAGACTCACCTGTTGACTAGTCATAGATCTCATGGCACTTTCCATGGTGGCGTAGAAAGCCTTTAGGTCTACGGCCTGACATTTAGGAGTGACAAGATTATGGAAATGCATGATGTGTGCCGCTTTTACCCTGTAGGGGTGGCCGAAGGTTTCTCGAAGTAAGTCTAAGGCAGGGGCGTAACTTGCACTCTCAACCGTGAAACCTTCTATCAATATATAGGCATCCCCCTTTAACTGACCCTTTAAGTATGTTAACTTTTGAATTGCACTTAAGTCAGTCTTTTCATGCACTACACATCGAAACATGTCCCAAAACCCAGTCCATAATGTGGAGTCGCCAGCGAAGGTGGGTAGGATCAGGTGCGGCAATTTACCTCCCGATCCCTTTTTGTTGTCGGATCGAGTTTGCCCTTCTGCTTTACCCAATTTCTCCTTTAACCTGAAGATTATCCCATAGATCTCGAATAAGTAAATGGTATCCGCCTGGTTCTCCTGAAAATATTCAGAGTCTGAGGAATATAGCGGCAACAAGACCTCTTGATTGGCCTCAAACTTGATCACTTGGGTATGCACGCTATGCAGTTTTGCCTCGACTTCTACCCGAGATGCGGTTTCCAAGAACTCATCTAAATCTTCTGCCAGGACAGTCAATGAACCTTTAAGACCTGCCCTACGGCACTTGCCCTGGGCTAGAGCTTCCATATTGTCACCTTTAGTCTAAAACAAATGGAAAAATGCAAATCCCAGACCTTTACGACAGTTTATTCGAAACAGGAAAATCTTCCGCCGATCAAACTCGGGTTCGAAAGCTAAACGCGAGCGACTAATGACAGATAATCAAAGAGCGAGAACAAATACGAGTAACATCAAATGCGAGAGGGAAAACAAATTGCAATACTTATCATGCCGATCAAACTCGGGTTCTAACACAAATGGCGAGGAACGGCAAGAAATAAAAAGGGAAAAAACAAAGGATATACTAACAAGACATGGTGATAAATAGCCGATCAAACTCGGGTTCGGACCTAACACTAAACGCGAGCGACGGGATATGTGGCAAACCATCAGAACAGGAGTGGCACTAGAACTTGTAGAATTAAATGTACGCGCCTGCCGAGTGCAGAAATCATCAAAGTTAAAACCCATAATACAACCCTTCAAAATTTAGAATTTAGATGCCGCAATGTTAATTGAAAAGTTAGGCTATCACAGAAATTTTGAAAAACAGGGTTAAATTAGATGCATCAAGATTTACTAATAATTTAGAAAAGCCAATAGATACCTTTAAATTTAGATTTAGTTAGGCTTAATCAGAAAGAAAAAATTGTTAATGAACTTAAATTTAAATGTAGTTAGGCCTAATCAGAAAAACAAGACTTATTGAACTTTAAATTTAGTTAATCAGAAAAATGCATTTTACTGTATTGGTTAGTTAAATTTAGTGCATATTCAATTCTCTGGCTCAAAACCTTCCCCTACACCACCTCCCGCTGCCCCGTGCTTATAAAAGCCATGTGCCATGTTGGCAAATCAGGGAAACCCTCGCGGACGAAAAAGAAGAAAACAATCGCGGGAGAGTAGCCATCAAACGTACCGACAAGCAAACAAGCAGGCCCGGCCAACGAACACACTAGGACGGGCGAAGGACCATATATTATATGGATATTCGTATTTAGGATTATATAGTGGACTGTATAATAATACCATATAATAGTTTATATCACCTGAAGACTGGAACTCGTGCTGTAGAACTTAGTTGACCTGTTGAGCCGTGATGATGTTACAAGATGGTATGTGAAACGGGAGTGTTAGCTAATAGGATAGAGTTGATGAATAAAGAAGGGGGCCACTATACTTAATGATTGATGGAAATGATGATTAATGATCTATGGATTAGTATGGATAGATGGAGAATTGATGAGCTAAGTACTATCACTAATGGGGCGAAATATGAGGTGAAACACGAGAGTGTAAGCAGACGGTCTGGTTGTGGTGGCGGCTAGGCAGAGAGTAAGTGCGGGGCCCTCACGTTTCACGGGAAGTGCGCCGCTATCACGCATGCGCAAATAGGTAGGGATTTATTTTCCCTCCCGATTATAATTACCTAAGTTCATAGGAATAATAGATTACTCAATATCCAATATAGAACACAATTATTAACTTCTTAATTATTCTATATAACCATTGATTCCACAAACTTAATACTAAATACTTAATGTAATACTTAAAGTAAGACTGTCCATATCAGAGTTTGGACAATTCCACATAAATGTTATATATATAATTTACCTAGTATTTATACCCACACCATATACGTAATTATCCGTGAACACTCTCAGACCTTATTCATCGTATTATTTTGCTGGGTCCGTAAGCACATCGTAAAGTGTTCAAAGAGAGCGTAATTGATATTTGTTCCTGACTATTCATACCTCAATAATTGTGTTATATTTTATTTAGAATCCAAATCACCATTCCCTTTATTTTCCTCTGCGTATAGTTAAACTCTGTGTGTTGAGTGTTTTATATCTACTTTTATTTTACATTCAGAACTGTGAATTTATTATAAACTACATTATTCGGTCGACCACGTTATACAGTTAATATTATTTTAACATCAGTTCGGGAATTTCTATTCTACCGTATGGTGTCCCTAGCCTCCATTTTGGCTAATTTTCGTTTCACAGCAAGTTTTGTGAAGTCATATTAATATATTCATTCTTTCCGCCACTTACGTTGGCAATCCCTATTTTCTTCTCCATTGTTGTGAGCTTCCATTTATAATTACTATATTCTAACCTATTTTGGTTAATTGTATTCACTACACATTCCGTGAATTTTAATTCCCGAACTGCTATCATATTTAGTCACGATTTCGGCTAACTTTATTTTTCGTATACTTGGTGTATCATTATACACCATTCAGAGATTGTAATCTAAATCCAATTTATCTTTCCCTTCAGTTAGGATTAAAATTGAATAAGTATATTCACATTCTAGCCGTGTAGTTCCATATTCATTTTGTTGATTTATCCTCCCTCTCAGTATACTTGACCTAAACCCCTAGGCCCGGTACCATTGATGTTTACCTGCGTGGCTGATACCTCGCACTAACCTAACCGTGCTTCACCCTCAGTACACAAGGTCGCCTCAACCTTGTTCATTTGTATTTGTATTCGTACCTCTCTTTGAATAATGTATTATTTATATATATATATATATATATATATATATATATATATATATATATATATATATTGTCATTGCCATTTATATTATGAATAATTAATAAGTAGAGATATCTCCCATTTATCTCAGTCATAACAAGTTTATATATGGACTTAGTTTTATATAGCTAAGATCCTTATGTGTCCATGCTTTGTACCCTAGCTTAATAAGAAATACAACTTGTGTTCCTAATTGGTGTATTCATTGTCTTTGGTGAAGATTGAGTGAATTATGAAATATTTGTATCAATGCTAGTTATGCTCCTGTCGAGCAGTATCTCTTTCTGAGTTACCTGTATAGGGCTTATAAGAACCTATTACGAAAGCGTGCTGGACTACAGGGTCGCATAACAAAATCTACCTCTGGTATGATCATATGTCACATTTTACCCTTCCTTCCAAACAGTGATTAAGATCGAGGTGAGTGTATTTTGTTTGTTTTATTTATTTATTGTTATTGGTATGATTATTATTATTATTATTTGTATTATTATTATTATTTGTATTACTACTATTATTATTATTATTGTTATTATAATATAAAATTTCATAACTAATGGGGCTAAACATGCTGGAGAAGCTTTTATGTAGGGTTGTGGTAAATTGGGTTATTAGTAATTGGATTAAAGCTTGGGGTTTCATGGTTAGGAATTATAATAACACTGGTGGTACCGGTAGTAGGTTGTCAACTCCCATTTATTAGAATGCTGTTCATAAAATAGACCACCATTATAAAGTGCTTGGAGGCAGCATAATATACTTGCGACACACATATACAAAGGTTACACCGGTATCATAATACCATTCCCAGGTGTGATATATATCGGCCTCCCCCTCCTTCCCAACATGTTATTATACAAGTATATAATTAACCTCTGGCCCATTCGTTGTAATGAAGTTTGTAGTGATAAATTTGTTGCCCCTTTTCACCAGACTTACTTTGCTCCGGGGTTAACCACTTCAATAATTAAGGGTTGGCTCGAAGTACATGTTGTTTTGTAATTGGTCTTAGGATAAAAGTAAACTATGTTCACTTGGATGGGGTTGTTGTCTGAGATCTAAGTCTGTAACGCAACGACAGTTAGCCATCAAGTAACATCATTATTAATCTAGTTATTTTATATATAAGTGTAATACATAAATGCTAGATAACTACCTTTGTTATTATAACACAATATAATTACCTACCTCATTCACCAGACTTGTTCTCTCAAATTAATGATGAATTTGATTGCGGAGTGTCTGCATTTGGGTTACCGTTGGCCGAGGTGTGTACTTAATATTATCAGATAAAGTTGATGGAATTACACGGTTTAGGATTGGGTTGTCCAACATTATATTGGGGTTTCGTTAACTGTATTAAGAATGATATGTTATTGTGGTTGAGAGGTTGTGTTTTGCATTTGGAAATGGGTTCTTGAAAGCTGGCTTGGTGTGGATTGGATTGTGGATTGAACTGTCATAGTCTGAAGGTTATAGGCCTTCCATGGTTGGGTATCATGAATTAGCCACAGTAGCCTATGGTTTGTGTATCATCATTGGGTGGATTTGTGTTTGATGTTTTGTTGGTTGATATTTATATGAGCTCAATACTACGAAATTACTGTTATATATCGATTGTTAGAAGTCTAACGTAGTTTGGGCACCAACATATGAGTGTAATAGTAGTAGTAGTCGTTCCCTAGGCTGCCTGGCCTAAGAGCCCCGAGCTCTGAAGGAAGGCCACAGCCAAGACCGGGTATTCCCACAAAGTTCTCAAGGAGTCTGTGTTGTGTTGTTGGCATAAGTAGATATGTGTTATCCAGTCTTCCATAATATGTTTGATAATGTGCGGTGTTGTCATACAGCCCGGACATGTGTATTAGACGTAGTCATCCAGCCACTTCTGATATGAGTGTTATGGGTTGCAGTATATTTGCTGGATATTAAACTAAACGGGCTGGGTTTATTAGGTTTTCACACAATAGGTGTATCAGCATTTGTCGATATTCATCATTTTTGGGACCTTTTGTACGAGTATAGAACATAAGACTGATGATAGCATAATGAAGGTGGATGAGTTATCTTTAATTTTTACCTTATAAACTGCCAGACCAGTGTAGATGGTGAAAGTTAAATGTGTGTGTTACATTAACTGCACAAAGTAACATGCCTCTTGTCGCTAGCTTTCCGGTCCTTTCCTTGAATCTTCCCTGTCCTACTCGCCATCGGTGGCGCTTTTCGAAGGGGGGCTGGTCAGTGTTTGCGGAGGCCCTCTCCCTCCCTTGCCCAGCGGTGGGTCTCCCCCTCGAAGTGGCGGCGGGCTCCTTCTCCTCGTGGCTGGTGCCCGCCGGCCGCCAGGCTTTCTCTTTGACCCACGCGGGGTGCCCCGTTGAGGAGTACCTTGGTGGACAGATGCTTGTCATGCGGCAGTGAGGGTCAGGCGTAGTCTGCCTGGCGTCGCTGCCTCTCTGAGGCGAAGAAGCTTCGGTATCGGCGCCTGGACGCGGAGTGTAACCGTGTTTTGGTTACCGCGCGCCGTTCGGCCTGGTAGTCCTTTGTCTCTTCTCTCTCCTTCTCCTCCTCTGCCTCGCGCAAGTGGAGGTCAACATTTCCCGGCATCATTTGTATTATAATGTGAAGGTGTAGTGATAGTACTGTATAGGCCTAACGATTATTATAACATTTTAAGACTAAAGTTGCTGATAAAGGTTGACGGACAAACTGGTCGTGTGACACCGACTTTACTGTAGACATGGAAGGAGGAAAGCTTACAAAAGGAAATATCGAATTTACGGTTTATGTGTATCTTGTCTTTCACAGAACGTGCATTCACATTTTCCCAGCTCACTGGCCATATTTCTCACACACTATCTCTATCTCTCTGTACATCTCCTAACGTACACACATACACACACACACACACACACTGGTACCAATACAGGGAAGCACAACATGTTGGGGTGAAGTTGTTGGTGGTGTAAAATACCCACGCCTCTATGTAACACTTATTCACCCTTCCAACTAAAAGCAACACAGCCAATTGGTGTCAGTTAGTTCCTTTGGAACGAATTCATGGGGCTCTGGTATTGTATGGAGGGGTCCGTAATGAATTTCCTCTTGTCAGTAGCCTATATTTTCCTGGCCATGCAGTAATACATCTCATGTACTCTTGTTGTCCGATTGTTATTGTTTTATTATTATTATTATTTGTTGTTTTGTTTTTGTTTTTTTGGTTATGCTTTTCTCAATTCCTGCAAAAGCCTTCATCCATTAACGTTTGTTTCTACAGCGTTCCATTTCCTACGTGTGTCTACTTAATTTCATGTAGCTGGCCGCGTCGTAGACTCAAGCTCTAAGTATATGAGTATCAGTCGATAGCTCTATTTACATCAGCTCTTTTAGTCCCAGCTTGTTCTTTCCCTGTCTCTCCTCTGCTCGACTTTACTCTTATTATTCTCCCGTATACTTCCTTCTTTACACCTGGTTATTTCCGTTTCATATTTTTATCAATTATATTTACTGGATATCGTTCTCATGGTTACGTATGGGGGATGGGCTTATTTATTTGTTTATAAATTTATGTGTGTATTATGTTTTTAGCTCCCTCCCTAGAACTCCACCAAGCTTGATAGAAACATATACAAGAACTCCCGTTTAGAAACATTTGTAGATTTTTTGGTAGAAAAAATTCCCGCCAAAGGTAGGTTCATCCGAAATTACAGGCTCGCCAGGAAAGAAAATGACACCTAAATGGCAATAAAGATCTAAATATTGACAAATAAATGGGACAAAAGGTATTAACATCACCAAACTAATGGACCAAGCGTCTTAAAATCTGAAAACTAATGAGGCTAAACATGAGGGAGAAGGGGAACCAGAAATAACAACCATCTTCCCTATATTTATATTTATATAGATGTTTTCTTAGTTTCAAGTTACCAATTATTTGACATATATTTCATTCTATCACATTTCAACTGACTTATTCACACGTATATGAATACAGGATACCTATTATAGTTCCAGTTGGGACTACGCATCGATTACAGGTTTATCCTTTACACATAATGTTTATCTATCTCCCTCTCTCTCTCCCATACACTGAGGCTTCCCCTAATGCTTTTAACTTGTATAATGTGTCCGGTATTTTGAATCCAACGTCCCTTGAATTTAGCTATCTGTCACTCTTTTGGCTTTGGAGGATACACTCGTTACAGGCAACCTGCCTTTTTGTCTCCTTCATACTCATAGAACACAAACAAAAATCGACCATATACTTTACCTCTACATACAGGTATTATCAGTACAGAACCTATAGTAGCAGAGATCAGTCAACTTCCTCCATATACAGTATATGTCATTGGGGCTATTAGCCTCTGTTTACATTCAATCTTGTCCATAACCATAATAAACATTCGCCGATAATGGTAGAACATAAGTAGTTTTGACAATACTGGTAGGACATATACAGTTTTGATTTCGGATTTGACTGCTATATGATCAAAAATAGAATACTGCCTTGTTGCTTGATAATTACGGAACCAAAATGGAACAGCATACAATGTGGATGATGTCTATTGCTACATAATTACTACTTTCCAGCAGACAACAAGACAGCTGACATTTTAAGCAGGTTCCATTGTGCCTAACTAGACCCCTTCCATACTAACTCTGTACAGACAACAAGCCAGCTGACACTGTTAAAAGGTTCCATTGTGACCAACACAACCCCTGCCATTATAACTGTGTACAGACAACAAGACCGCTGACATTGTAAGCAGGTTCCATTGTGACTAATTACACCCCTGCCATACTAACTCTGTACAGACAACAGGACAGCTGATATTGTTAGAAGGTTTCATTCTGACCAACACAACCCCTGCCATACTAACTCTGTACAGACAACAAGACCGCTGACACAGTTAGCAGGTTCAATTCTGACCAACACAGCCCTTGCCATACTAACTGTGTACAGACAACAAGACAGCCGACACTGTTAGCAGGTTCCACTCTAACCAACACAACCCCTGCCATACTAACTGTGTACAGACAACAAGACAGCTGACACTGTTAGCAGGTTCCATTCTGACCAACACAACCCATGCCATACGAACTGTGTACAGGACAACGGATGGTTGGCGGGGAGGGGCACACATTTTACGAGGTCAAATTCCGATGTATCACATGTGTTTACTGGGTCCAAAATGTAACTGTTGGTTTGGTATTGGGCTCTGGGGTGGATTATTGGTAGATGTGTTGAAGGGAATTAGTTGTGTATTTATATATTGGTATACATTGACTGTAAGGTGATTGGACTGCCCATTATTCTGTAAGTTGTGTTACTAAATGTTTATATTATTTGTATTATATGTGCATGCTTGAATATTGCGGATGCCGGTTTGTTATACATATTTTTGGTAACAGACGACGATTCCGTTCAGTTTAAGAGAGAGGCCTCAATGTCAAGAGGCTTAAACATACCTTGAGGAACTACTGTAGTAGATGTTGGTCTTTATTGCATATGTGTTGGCTAACAGAAAGGTCTACTGTAGATATAAAGTTAACAGCGCAGACATGAACACCCACATCCTCCATCCAAATGTGTGCAGAAGTCGGTTTGGCAGTGAACACAACATTAGATATATCTAAAACTCAGTAAATATGTGTGCAACTGAAACACTATAACACAAGAGCAGAATACTTCCCAGCTATATTGTCGGTTCCATTAGCAAGAACAATTACCTTGGGTGTAGTAGCTAAATAAACCATGTAAATAGAGAATATAAGAATATAAGAAACGAGAAAGACGATAACTGTACCACATCCATATTGTCAGATCCATTGCCCTGCACCACTTGTCGTGGGTGTCCAGAGCGGCCACCCGGTGACACTCAACAACAACTTTTACTGCAGGTAGACCGGCGGGGAAACACAACGATCTCAAGTTGACGGGAATGTTGGCTGTATTTTGGAGGAACTTCCAAAATCATAAAGTCACAAGATGAAAAGGCTCTCTCCGTATTGGTTGGAGACGTGAAGTGTATGATATATATCTGTCTATGTTGGTAGCCTCTCATACTATATCATTAGTGTATTGGTTGGAGACGTGAAGTGTATGATATATGTCTGTCTATGTTGGTAGCCTCTCATACTATAACATTAGTGTATTGGTTGGAGACGTGAAGTGTATGATATATGTTTGTCTATGTTGGTAGCCTCTCATACTATAACATTAGTGTATTGGTTGGAGACGTTAAGTGTATGATATATATCTGTCTATGTTGGTAGCCTCTCATACTATATCATTAGTGTATTGGTTGGAGACGTGAAGTGTATGATATATGTCTGTCTATGTTGGTAGCCTCTCATACTATAACATTAGTGTATTGGTTGGAGACGTTAAATGTATGATATATATCTGTCTATGTTGGTAGCCTCTCATACTATATCATTAGTGTATTGGTTGGAGACGTGAAGTGTATGGTATGTGTCTGTCTGTCTGTAGCAGTGTTTGTCAAGAGTACATTACAAAGCTGTATTACATCAGGTATTAGACTAAATAATGATAATGAAAGTGTTTGGGTAGAGGTTAACGAAGGTAGTGAGACCATAGTTATTGGAGTTATGTATAGACCTCCAAATATGAGTAGAAATGACGGAATATCAGTATGGGAGGAAATTAAAATTGCATCAAGGTTTAGCAATGTGTGCATTATGGGGGATTTTAATTTTCCGAATATTGATTGGCAGCATCAAATAGGCGATTCTGATTCGGAAGAGTTTATTGAGGTAGTACAAGATAGTTTTGTATTTCAATTCATAGATACGCCGACTAGAGGTAATAATATTCTCGATTTAGTTTTCAGTAACAACGAACATAATGCTATAATAATGTAGAGAATGGGGATCACCTAGGAAATAGCGACCATAATTCGGTATATTTTAATATGCAAAGGAAAGGTATTACCAGAGAGAATACGACATTAATACCTGACTTTAGAAAAGCCGATTATGGTGGGCTAAGAAGAGCCCTATAGCGGACCCTATGGTCAAACAATTAAGTCGATCCAGGTGTTAAAATGAGTGTACCTCTTCTCAGGTACCTGTCAGCTTAAGTCAGGAAGAGACGTCAAACTTGGTAGATAAATATGATAATTTTATCAAGTCAGTATTACATGCTCAAAATACATATATCCCTAAAAGAAAATTTAGATCAACACAGAACCAACCCAAATGGATGAATAATGGACTATTAAATCTTCTAGGAAAAAAGAGAGGAATATATAAAAAACTCAAGAAAGGCGAAATTCACCTAGGCCTACTTGCTTACTATCAAAATCTATCAAGACAGGTAAAAAAATATATTAGGAAAGAACAAAGGGTTGCCAACGACTCAAAAACTATAATCCTAAAGCTTTTTATCAACTATATAAATCCAAGGTTAGAGATGCAATTGGTCCCCATCAAACTTCGATAGGAGAAATGACAGAACAGAATTTAGAAATGTGCAGTATATAAAATAGTCAGTTTCTTTCCGTTTTTACTAATTACAATTTGGCACAGTTTCCAGAAGTCCGTAAGGTATATAGTGATAGTATAGAACATATGTTAAGTACGGTTACTATAAGTAGAAATGATGTGCTTAAGGAAATTGACAGGCTGAAACCTCAGAAATCGCCTGGTCCAGATGAGGTATATGCTAGAGTATAAAAAAGTGCAGAGATGAGTTAAGTTACCCATTAACATTTATATTTAACAAGACTTTAGAAACAGGCTTAGTTCCGGAAGCTTGCAAATGTAGTTCCGATCTTCAAAACACATGATATATCAATAGCATCCAATTACAGTCCCATTAGTCTCACATCAATCATAGGAAAGCTACTAGAGTCAGTTATTGCTAGGAAAATTAGAAACCACTTAGAAACATTTAATTTAATACATTCTTCTCAGCATGGATTCACAAAGGAACGTTTTTACCTTACTAATTTGCTTAGTTTTTTTCTTGGAGGTATATGAAGCAGTAGATAATGACAAGTCATATGATATAATATATTTAGATTTCAGTAAAGATTTCGACAGAGTCCCTCATGAGAGATTGATGAGAACAGTTGAGGGGCATGACATAGGTGGGTCGTTGTTGGGATGGACTAGGTCATGGCTAATTGGTAGGAAGCAGAGAGTCAATATAAATGGTACTAAGTCAGAGTGGGGATCAGTCAAGAGTGGTGTCCCCCAGGGTTCTGTATTGGGTCCTCTGTTGTTTGTTATATACATAAATTACCTTGAATTAGGTATAACTGGTATAATAACTAAATTTCCAGACGATACCAAAATTGGGAGAACAATAGATTCAGATAGCGACATAGAGTGCCTCCAAACGGATCTAGATACCTTACACGAATGGTCAGAAAATTGGCAAATGAATTTTAACATTGACAAATGCAAGGTATCAAAAATAGGGAAGACGCTACACGAATGGTCAGTATATTGGCAAATTAATTTAAACATTGACAAATGAAGGTATCAAAAATAGGGAAGACGCATACTAATGCTAAATATAAACTAGCTAATACGGAATTAGAAAACTCAGACTGCGAGAAAGATTTGGGTGTGTTTGATAGCAACGATTTGAAGCCTAGAAAACAGTGTATACGCGTTCGTAACAAGGCAAACAGGATTTTCGGGTTCATCTCAAGGGGTGTGAGTAACAGAACTGCCAATGTTATCTTAAAACTTTACTTATCATTAGTGAGACCTCATATGGATTGTGCGGTCCAATTTTGGTGTCCTTATTACAGAATGGACATATATTCGTTGGAAAGAGTACAGAGAAGAAATGGAAGATTAATGTTAAGAACGGGATGTTCCTTAATATAAAATACTTATATCTCCCTGGTAGTAGAACTGACCAATAAACAAATTTGCAGTAGCATAATACCCTTGATGAGCTATGACACTACTTCACATTATATTCTAGTCATCGTTAAACATTCAGTTATGCAAGGATCTCTAGGAATCAATGGAGTTTAATCCATCTGAATAATCCTTAACTGTCCAAACTACGTATAAATAATAGGCTATGAATAACCTGAATAAACTGCAAGAGGTATACTGAAATGGTTAATACGATTGGTCTACAACTAATACAAAATCTACCAAGATATTACACTACTGATAATACATTTTATATACTATCGTTACAAAGTACCAGAGGTCTAATTTTTTTTCTTTTTTCTATGTGATTGAGGGAGGCAAAAGGCAGAATTGCCTATAGCGAGTGCCTCCCCCATAGTTGAAAGAGTGACAGGGCCAAAATCAAGGGACGATATCCATCACCGAGTTGCTCCAAAACCTTCTTCCTATTCTTATTCATAAGAACATAAGAACATAAGAAAATGGGAGTCTGCAGAAAGCCGATTGGCCTAAGCAAGGCAGATCCCTGTCCCACACAACCCCAATTACAAAGCCCAATTATAGGCTCAACACTCTAATACCCTGAGGATCATCTCACCAAAACGGTTAGAGATTAACGCAGGATTACGGGGGTCTGCAGAGCGCTGATTGGCCCAACCCTGCTGATCCCCCTTCACACCCAACCCTTCTCGTCCATATGCTTATCCAATTTTATCTTAAAGCTCCCTATCGTTTTTAATCCCACTATAGCACTTGGTAGTCCATTCCACCCATCTACAACTCTGTTACCAAACCAATATTTGCCTATATCTTTTCTGAAACTAAATTTATCTAATTTGAAACCATTGGTACGAGTTCTTTCGCTATCACTGAGCTTTAGTACATTTATCATGTCCCCTTTGTTAATCCCACTAACCCACTTGAACACCTCTATCATATCCCCTCTAACTCTGCGTCTCTCTAACGAATGTAAGCCTAATTTCTTCAACCTTTCTTTATACGGAAGATTTCTAATATTATGGATCATTTTTGTCATTCTACGTTGTACTCTCTCCAATGAATCTATGTCCATTCTGTAATAAGGACACCAAAATTGAACAGCATAATCCATATGGGGTCTCACTAATGACAAGTAAAGTTTTAAGATAACATCAGCAGTTCTGTTACTCACACTCCTTGAGATGAACCCGAGAATCCTGTTTGCCTTGTTTCGAACGCTTATACACTGTTGTCTAGGCTTCAAATCATTGCTAACAAACACACCTAGATCTTTCTCACAATTCGAGTTTTCTAATTCCACATTAGCTAGTTTATATTTAACATTTGTATGCATCTTCCCTATCTTTAATACCTTGCATTTGTCAATGTTAAACTTCATCTGCCAATTTACTGACCATTCGTGTAAGGTATCTAGATCCCTTTGGAGGCACTCTATATCTCTATCTGAATCAATTGTTCTCCCCATTTTGGTATCGTCTGCAAATTTACTTATCCTACTAGTTATACCTAAATCAAGGTCATTTATGTATATAACAAACAACAGAGGACCTAATACAGATCCCTGGGGGACACCACTTTTGACTGCTCCCCATTCTGACTTCGTACCATTTATGCTGACTCTCTGCTTCCTACCAATTAGCCATGACCTAATCCATCCCAACAACGCCCCACCTATTCCATGCGCCTCAACCTTTCTCATCAATCTCTCATGGGGGACTCTGTCGAAAGCTTTACTGAAATCTAAATATTATATATATGACTTGTCATTATCTACTGCTTCATATACCTCTGAGAAAAAACTAAGCAAATTAGTAAGGCAAGAACGTCCCTGAGTGAATCCATGCTGAGAAGAATTTATTAAATTAAATGTATCTAAGTGGTTTCTAATTTTACTAGCAATAATTGACTCTAGTAGCTTTCCTATGATTGATGTAAGACTAATGGGACGGTAATTGGATGCTATTGATTTGTCACCTTTTTGAAGATCGGAACTACGTTTGCAAGCTTCCAAGCTTCTGGAACTATTCCTGTCTCCAATGACTTGTTAAATAAAAATGTTAATGGGTAACTTAACTCATCCCTACATTCTTTTAATACTCTAGCATATACCTCATCAGGACCAGGCGATTTATGAGGTTTCAGTCTGTCAATGTCCTTAAGCACATCATTTCTACTTATAGTAACCGTACTTAACCTATTTTCTATACTATCGCTATATACCTTACAGACTTCTGGAAACTGTGCCAAATTTTCATTAGTGAAAACGGAAAGAAATTTACTATTTAATGTACTGCACATTTCTAAATCATTTTCTGTAATTTCTCCTATCGAAGTTTTAAGGGGACCAATTACATCTCTAACCTTGGATTTATATAGTTGGTAAAAAGCTTTAGGATTATTTTTTGAGTCATTGGCAACCTTAATTTCATAATTTATTTTTTCTTTCCTAATATCCTTTTTTACCTGTCTTGATAGATTCTGATAGTAAGCAAGTAGGTGAATTTCGCCTTTTCTAATTTTTCTATATATTCCTCTCTTTTGTCCTAGAAGATCTAATAGTCTATTATTCATCCATTTGGGTTGGTTCTGTGTTGATCTAAATTTTCTTTTGGGGATGTATTTATTTTGCGCATTGAATACCTGACAATTCTTCCGGCGGATCCACTTCAACAAACAGAACATGAAGAAGAACGCCAACAACGAAAACAGTGAGACAAGCGGTAATAAGCCTCACGTCAGTTCCCAACGGAGGCAACAGAAGGATAAACAAAAAAAACGGGTACACAAACTGGAGCAAATGGCAGCCGAGAAATATCAAGGTATTTTTTTGGCGAGGAGTAGGAGGAGAATATTGTGCTTCTGGCCCACTCGCTGTGAAGTGGGGAAGGAAAGGGAAATATAATAAATAGATACACAGGTGAATGCACGTAAAAGGTTTAAAAGCCACACGTAACAAATGTGTAGTAGTAAGAATGATACCAGATGCTAAACTAAACACTGTAAGTTGATTTAATTATGAGTGTAGACAATAATTTGTACAAATGTAAAAACACTACATTATAATTGATACTCACAAAAGGTACGATTTTAGAATACCAATCATTGGAATTGTTTAATGAGCTTGAACCCTTTGAGTACCAGCTACGTGTGTTATATTTCATTCTAGCTATATAATATATACATGATAGTAAGCAGCTTAAGAAGGATCTGCGCGGAAGCTAAGAGGGTTGATTGAGATTCGAGCCTCATAATTGCCAGAGATCCTTCCTAAGTTGAACACAATTGTCTAATCATTGCCAGAATATAATCATTAATGTAACACGCATGTTATACTTAAATATATACATGTAACCCAGATTCAATCACTTATTATGTCACCCTATGTTCCATCAATATTTTAAAAGATGACTGATATATCTCTCTATATATATGTATTATAACCCATAATATGTAAACCACTAATCCATTAACCCTTTAGTAAATCACACATAATCACTACACATTAATATTCACAAAGCCAATCTCATCATAGATAATATTATAACTATGTAAAGTATTTATACTTACAAAGTATAAACAACTTCTGTAAACAATATCTTCCCAATAGACATGACAAATATGTCAGTCTAAGCAGGTAATGAGATCACAGGATATAAACAATACACAACTCGAGTCAACATGACCCACCTAGTGGAAGGTGTGTCAGCAAACACACCTTATATATACCAGAAAAGGTAGTTTAATAGCTCACTCTTCTATACCCACTGACACAGAGAAGTCACTCTTCACCAGTCACTGACAAGGACCAGACACTGCCTTATGCTCTCCCTCTCACACTTTGGTTATATATTGTACAGTTTAACAAAGTACAATTTGCCCTGAGAAAACCAAACATATGGAAGGGTGTGATAAAGTAATAAAACCAATGAGTTAAAAATATCACACTCCAAAATATACCAACAAGTTAACAATTTGTGTTTAGCAACGCTAAGGCTCCTATATTTAAATTATTATGAACTCATTGTGTGTATATCTATAGCAAATATGTTTTTTTTGTTCTATGTGAGTGAGGGAGACAAAAAGCAGAACTGCCTGTATCGAGTGCCTCCCCCAGAGTTGAACAAGTGACAGAGCCAAAATCAAGGAACGTTCGAGCCAAAATGCCTGGACACACAGATTTTGAAGCAATTTTAGTCATAGGAAGAGGGAAAGACTGATTATGTGAGAGAGTTCCAGAGCTCAGCAGTTGAATAGAAGAAAGACTGAGCATAACATTTCACTCTTGGGTTGGAGAGTTGCACAGAGTATGGGTGGGATTGTGTTGCAAGACGGGTACTATGTACCCTACATATAGGAGGTGGTATACACTTGAAAATCTCTGAGGAAAATTGATTATTGTAGTAGTGATAGAATAGCAAGAGAGATGAAACAATTGCGGCAAAGAGAGAGAGTTGGTGAGTGGACAGGACTTAATGATACATAAGGCTTTCCTTTCTACTTTGTCTAGGAGTTTCGTGTGAGAGGATGCTCCCTTCACATGTGAACAATACTCAATACAAGGACGTACTGTGCCCCTGTACAGAGCAAAAAGCTGTGCAGGGGTAAAACAAATCTAAGGAGTTTGAGCACACGCAGCTTTTGGAAGGCTGCTATGGTCCTTCCAAGTGAGAGCAGAAGAAAAAGAGACACCGAGAATATTGAGAGAAGATGAAGGATTGATATTTGTATTGTTGAAGTGTAAAGGATAGTCATCTGAGAGTTACGGACGGACGGGTAGTAAGATGAAGAAATTGGGTTTTGGAAGCATTAAAGGCAACAAGGTTTTCTCTGCCCCAATTCGAAATAGTAGTTAGATCAGAGTAGTGTAAGGTCGAAAAGGAAGTTAGAGACAAAGGCACAGATGGAGAGATAGAAACCGAAGAAGGGTAGTTTAGAAATTAAAGATTTGGGCCAGACTCTATCGAAGGCCTTCGATATATCTAGTGCAAAATAAAAAATCTCGCTGAAGTCCCAAAAGGAGGATGACCAAGATTGGGTAAGATATGAAAGAAAATCACCAATAGAGCGACCCTTAACCCTTAAAGTTCGGGGGCGGACTTAAGTCCGCCTCCAATTTGCAGCAAGTTAGGAGCATTATCAAGGCTTTTAAAGGGTTAAAATCGAGTGCAAATGGCCGGGAGCGCAGCGGGCCAGACAGCCGACTCCCAGGGCTTACCGCCACCCATTAACTCATGTTCCCTGTGTTCTCGAGAGGCCGGCAGTGTAGCCAGTAGTGAGCATAGCTGGGGAAAATATGCCGCTATACGCTAAACTCCTATGTTACTGGTATCACTGTATGAGAACCACGAGTGCTACGTAGCTCGTTTTGGTCTCATATTGAAGCTTTTAGCGCCTAGTTTTTTGCTGAATACATTTCTTTTCATGCAGATACTTGATTTATCATTCAGGAAGGCCTGAATATGCCCAAATAAGCCCAAAACTCCCCGCTAGACAAGGGTTAAGGAAGCTATTTTGGCGATCTGAGAGTAGATTATGGGAAGAGAAATGGTTAAGAAATTTGGAAGTAAGAATAGTTTAAACACATTTAGAGATACATGAAATAAGAGAAATCGGACGATAGTTGGAGGGTTGAGAGAGATCTCCTTTTTTTGGGACAGGTTGAATGAGAGCAAACTTCCAGCAAGAAGGGAAGACGTTAGGGGAGAGACAGAGACGAAAGAGTTTGCCTAGGCAAGGAGTCATCACGGGAGCACTGTTTTTAGTACAACAGGAGGAACACCGTTTGGACCGTACACCTTCTTAGTATTAAGCCCAAAGAGTAATAATTATGAATATAAATTTATGAACTGGTTAAAGATGGAATATAGCCATGTATGCGTGACTGAGATTTCTCGTTGGATAGAGAGCTAATGCGATTTGAATAATTAATAGTTAAGGTAACTCAAATAATACACAAATGAATTAAGCTTCATATAGCGTGATAATAATAATAGTCAAATTAAGAGATTGATTGAGAAAAACACCCTGTGAACATTTATCTATGGTTTACGTACCCAATGAAGATATTACATAAAACAAAATTTTAAAAAGTGTTCACTGGTTTTGACGTGTAAATGTGCATGCATTTATTCCCGGACAAACTTGTGTATATTTCTTCATAAAGAATATAGGAGCCTATATTCGAAGAAGTATATATATCTTTATCCCACAAATAGAAGTGTATATGTTCTCTCTAAATCGAGCAACGGGGAACTAGGAGAAGTGAAGAATAACAATCTTTAATAATTACGTTAACGTGAACCTTAACATATCCAGTTAACCCTAGTTGAAATCATCGTTACTGTTACTGAACAAAGAGCACTTATAGATGTAGAAGAAAGATAGAAGCCTGGTAGAGAGAGTCTGGCGAACACGTGGTCACTGCGGTAGTTGTCCTTCGGTTGATTACAGGGGCTCAACGAAAGTTTCACACACTCCAGGTAGATATCGTTCCTTCCTTCTTTCTTCTAGGTCACTTCTATGCACTTGTTGGATTATTTTTAACTGAATGAATTGGCGCATTCAGTAAGATAAGAAATTGTACCTAAGCTCAAGGATGCTCCAGATTTACTAGTCCTTCTTGTGAGAAGAACTGCACTCCTGCTGCATTTCCCTGGCTCTTGCCTACCTTTCCCTTTTTTCAGGCAGGTAGTAAACCTTTTTATGATGGGGTTAAGGGGCTTGTCTCTCGGTGTAGTAGGGGCATGGTGGAAAGGTGTTTATAGTTATTTGTGCACCTTATAGTTGCACTAAAAATATGAGAGAGATGTTTCCTGGTCTGGAGGGACATATTAGATTTAATTGTATTAGTCTTGACCTTAGGCAGAGTATATTTAGGCGTGTAATAGGAAATTAATGTTTGGGGAATGTTTAGGGAATTTGAAGGCTGCATGGACGTGGTGTTTAGTGAGGAAGGTATGTAAGGGAATTATGCTTGTTTGTTAGCATGGCTGAATTACTTTGTAATATGATTATAAGTCTCTATGGGGTGATATTGAGGGTGTTGGTGAGGAACTTGCATAAATAGTTCCTCGCTGTAATTTAGCACTGGGTTTGGACATGTCTTGGTCGAAAGTTGATGGAGCGTTTTCTAGTTTGCTCTTCACTCGGTGTTGTTGAGGTTGGACCTGGGTGGTGTAGGGCTTGGTTGGTAGTGGTTTAGTTCTTATGTTAGCAACACGGCATGAGTCGAGTGAGTTGCTAGCTGAATACAGGAGTAGGTACTTAGCTGGCCTTGGCTTTTGATGGCCAGGCCCCATCATCTCACCATCGACTTCCCCCCCAAAAAAATCCCGGCCTCTGGCTTGTAGTAAGTATGTTTTGCAAATTTTGCTGCGCACGTATGGTGTGAGGTTCTGCAAGAAGTAATACCAGACTCTGGCCTCGATATGATTGAGGCCGTCAACATCCCGGAACACGGTGAGGTGGAGAGGAATATTTGAGTGTTGGAGGAGTTCGAGTAGTTGGGCTGGGATGGTGATAGGCATGTCTTGTTCGTTGATTTTGAGAGAGAGCCTGTTCACCTATATATTGGAGGGTGTTGTTGGAGCTGGGTCAGTGGTCTGAATGAGTTTATGAGGAGAGTCAGGGATACTTGTGGTATTGGGGGGTGGTGGGAGGAGCTTAGAAGGGTCAAGGTCAGGCGGTTTAGGTGGTGTAGAGGGAGTGTTGGAGGAGTCAGGTGTTATTGTGAGATTACTTTCTGGTATGTCTGTTTTGTGGCGGGCTGGGTCTTGTGAGGGTGAGACAGGTGAATTTGAAGATGTGTTGGGGGGAGGGTTTTCAGGAACAGGGGCATGGTCGGCAGGTGCAGGATGGACAGGTGGAGGATCAGCAGGTGCGTTGACTATGGCATCAGATCCCCGCTACCTTCTCCGCGGACGTTACCCAAGGTCCGCGGCAGTAGCAGGGGGTGAGGAAACAAGTGTGATGATCTTAATTTCGCTTATTCAGCTGTATTTCCGGTCAAGATTGTACCATATAGAATATAATAGCATACAGTAGCTTAAAAGGATAATATTCAAGGACACTAGTGCGACGTTATGAGAAACAATTTATTAGGGAAAATAGGCACCAATAGATTCGCCATATTTTTCTCTATATAGTCTGCATGGAGGATTTTTGTCATCAACAAATTGAAAAATACCCACTTCACAGACAAATACACCAACAATCTAAGTCAAACCGGGGGTGTGGGGGCGGCAGCCCCCACCTATAATACTAGGATAGGTTAGGTAAGGTTGTTAGGTTAGGCTAATGTCCTTTCAAAGGGGTATAGGCTAGTAAACACTAGGATAGCCTATACACGGTCAGAGGTAAGAAGAAGAAGAGTCCTGCAGTAGTCTCCTTGAATGCTACCTTTACTTTAATCAGCCTTTTTCTTTGTTGTCATAGCACATAAAACTTTAGTAAATGTACAATGAACTCTTTGTAATGGCTTGATAGAGCCTCATTTGGGTAAAATATCTTCAAACAACCTAAATGCTATGCCAGACCTTCCTCACAGGACTTGCGAAAAGGCAAAGCTTACTATAGCCTAGGCCTAGTCTGTTTCTTTGCGACTGACGATTAATTGCAAGTTCCCATCAAGATTTCTCAATTAATCTGAATATTTTGTAGTGAAATGTGGTGTTAATAATATAAATTTGGTCTTAGTATGATGCAGAGACATAACCTAGTAGTTTCATTTTTTTTTCATTAGGCCTAGCCTAGCCCAAGTATCGATAAATTAGCTGCTAAGGGATTCAATTTATTGTCAACTGAAAAGAAACAGAGTAAGCCTATAGTAGCCTATATTAATAGAGTTTACCAATGTAAATTATAGCATAGGGCATCAGTATCATTATCATAGGTGACAGCCATATAGGCTTGTGAACAATTTCACTAATTAACAACGAGAATTGAAATGTCCTCTTAACTATTTGATGATACTCTTTGGAGTAGGGTAGCCTAACATTAAGGCATGTGTATTTATTAGTGTATGACGTGTATGGGTAGACCTGCAGAGACATACATTAGTCGAGAGACTGTCACTGGGATGATTGCTGTGGTTGTCTCGCATATTCCTTCGTGAGAGATAATTGCGTACCGGTATGTCTGCATTTACTCCGCACCAATTAAGCAGTGCAAGTAATATGAGGAACTGTATGATTCACAGTGTGTGTGTGTTTGTTTATTTACTTTTCAGTAAATGTACGAACACTATGGGGAACATATGGCTGAAATCCATACAGGTACTGAACAAAATGTAAATGTAAGGAACAAAACCAATACAAGATATAGACGTTGAGTAACCTACACATAATAACAAACAAAGGTATTATATTAGATCAAGTATTTTATACAGAGAAGGGTAAAGTTGCTGCACAAATACTAGATTGTATACATGGAATGTAGCACAATATATTTAGTTGTAGTAGTATATGGACCGAGGTAGGACAATAATGATAATGACAAACATGGGATCACAATTTTAACATCATGGGTGACTTTTACAGTAGCCTACTACTTAGATATAGGCCTATAAGGGCTATTATGAATTGTGAAAACTGAAGAGATATTGAGTACTGCAAGCGGTAGCCTATAGATATTAGAAACTATATAGTTATAGCTCGAATATAACCGTTTTCTAAAGAACGGTACATTCTCTATTGAGGGGTATAAACTGTATAGTTACTGTTCGAAATTAACCGTTCTCTATTGGGGGGTGCTTGACGTTAGATGGGGTAAGTGTCAGGGGCCTTCAAAGCAGAGAGTCACCTCTGCTTATAGATTCTTCTTGCTTTGGAGTACAATATCTTCATATATTATTTACAGTTTCAAAACAATATATACAGTGTAATCCTTGGTTTGCCGTCGGACTAGCTCGTCCTCAAGCAGTGGCGTTTAGTGATCAGCTACCTCAGTCAAAAATCCTATCTACTACATCACCTCTGTAATATTATAATTATCTATCATAACAAGTATTATGAATTTATAGAAAGTTCGAAACAAATGAATTACTAGTAAATAACTCATAGACTTGTATCATGTATCAATGGGAAGATATTATTGGGATGGAATTTGTGCTGTACCTAGTATCAGTGCATTACCACAAAGCCCACCGAAACGTCAATAAAATACCCTCATTGTTCCCTGATTAAATAGCACTGTATGAATATTCCCATATTCAAAATATGCTATAGGGGTGCAATGCCTGGTGAGTTATCTGCTCAACAGGTGGCGTTGTGTGTGTGTAAGTGTGAGAGTCCGAGTGTAGTGGGTGAGACAGTGAAGCATGGGAACGAGATGGCTTCAGGGAGGGGGTCGTTTCGGGCCATGAGTGAGCACCGTGCCTCATGTGAAGGCAAGATGGCAGGTGCTCGTTGTGCTCTACGTGCTTCACATGTTTCACTCCCTAGACTGGAACAAGACCTCACGGGCTTCACTGTTCATTGTAAAGCGGTGAATGTTAAGGCTCTCAGCCTATGCCCGAGAGGAAGTAAGTTGGAAAAAAAAAAAAAAAAAAAAAAAAAAAAAAAAAAAGACTTATGAACCCTATGAGTATCAACATATGCAAGTGAATCAGTTCATTCACGCTAAATAAGGATTCATACAATTATGAACAGTTTAACTCACTCCGACATATTATGTTCCAATAAGTCCAAGTAGGCGCTTGACAAGTATTTTGGGTCTTGAATTTGGCTCATGAGTGTTGTCGAAGCCTTATATTTTTCGCGATTTCCATCCACCAGAATGCTGTTTATTGTGATGTATCATATATCAATGGAAAGAGGAATATTTATAGTACATGATAAAATAAAAAAAAATGTAAATAAATCGAAATATGAAAGTGTAAATGAGTCCGGAATACAATTATTTCCCATGCAATTGTCTTCACACCGTCCTAGCTCTAAATTGTGAGTGATGACCATATATTTGTTTTTGCTCAAATAATAGTATTTTTTCTCCTCTTTCCAAATCTGAAAACAGAAATTGTTTATCTTTTTTAGTTCTCAAGCAGTGACCGAAAAAAAAATATATGATTTTGATTTATATGGTTTA